>JBCHJU010266347.1:0-21042 GCA_039654505.1 Plocamopherus imperialis
ACTTCGTTCGTGTTGCCAGGATCGGTGAAATCTAAAACAATCTTCATCTTTCAGGTAAGACTCGATTGTTTTTACAATTTCACCTCAATCTGGCAACACTCACTCCGTTGCATTAAGATGAGACTTTAGAGCACAATCTGACGCTCGCAATCCTAGATAGATTAACTTCTAAGTCAATAACATACAGTGAATTCTTTGTGTAAAGAAACAATTAAGATTATTTTTTATTAAATCTTGAACTGCAAGAATCCTTGAAATAAACAAAGGCATAATATGCACTGGAAATCAATAACGTACAGTGAAGTCATATGTATAAAGAAGAAACAAATGAATTATTTCATTATAGCTGGACACTGCCGTAATCTTTGAAATAAGCAAAGACATAATTTACCTTGGTAATAATGTCCATAGTTAATTATGTACATTTTACAAATTTTAATTATGAATATAATGTATTGAGAATATATAGATCCAGTCATTACGGTTCATAGTATAAGTTCATAGCATGACCTCAAAACTGAGATCCCATACACGCAGACCATAATTTTACATATTGTTTACATAACTATAAATTTTCATGAGACAATTTATCTGCTCATCATTATGTAATACATGAAATTTCTGTACATTTTATCATGTCCATATAAGTTATAAGACTCATATTCTTTTACATGATTTCAAAGGGAAAAGAAATAAAACATGAAGCTCCCCAAAGAAGAGAAATTTTAAAGGATTTCGTCAATTGCCGATTTTTGTGTCAATGCACACTAGCATGTTTTGTTTTGTCATACTGTGTCAAGAGAGTCTGCCCAAAATTATTCTTTATTTCTTTTTTATAAAATCTTGCAAACGTATTGTTTTGAGACCACCCAGCGGCCGACAAGATGGTGTTGATCGTCAATCCAGTTCTAAACACTGCAGAAGTGCTTGCTGAACGTGTGCTATGAGGCGTATACACGTCTAGATTTATGCCTGCTAAATGCATGACTGTTTTTATCCATCTGCTTATTGTGTCTTTTGAAGCACTCTTATGGGGTTTTTGAAATGTGATCAACAGTTTCGAAGAACTGTTTTGGTCCCTCAAACTCTGAGTCATTTTTAAATATGTTTTTATTGTTTCAATAATACATAGTTTAGGATTATCTGTAAATGCTAAAAACTCTATTGGTTTTTGGTGGTTTCCCATTCTAGAATGTTTTAATGGAGTGCTAATGAAAAATGTACATCTTGATTCTGTAAGAATCATGTTTTGGATTTCCAGACTGTGTACAGTTTGTAATCGCTGTCCCGATAAAAGAGCAAGAAGCATTGTCAATTTCAACGTTACATTCTTAAGACTCAAACCTTCATATGGATACCATGACTCTAATAATTTCAAAACAATATCTACATCCCATGTACTGATTTTGCTCTCTGAAACAACAGCTGGTCTAGATTCGAACACACCTTTGATGAATCTTTTCACACAATCTAATTCTCCAAATTTTCCCTTATCTTTCAAGTCCAAATAACAGCTTAGAGCAGATCGGGTTGTACAAATAGAAGATAAGGATGCCCCTTTTTTAAATAACTCTGCTAGAAAATTTACAGCGACTGTCACAGGCGGTGAAATGGGATCCACATTTGCGACATCAGCATACCCTCTCCATTGTTTAATAGATTTTGCATATGTTTGCTTTGTGCCATGTCTCCATGATGCCATGAGCACGTTTGTAGCTTCTGCTGAAAATCCTTCACTCTCGTATCGTTGCCTGATATCATACAAATCATCAGTCTCAACTTTTTGTGTAGATGATGGAGCTTCTCCGGATGACTTGGAAGGCTTAATAGATTTTCCCTCGCTGATAACAGTACAGGGTAGTCTATCAACATTTTCATCAATATCGGAAAAAAGGTTTGGGTTTTCCAGAAGGGTGCTATGATTATCCCCGTTGCTGTCTCCCTCTTTATCTTCTGTAATACCCTGGGGAGCAAAGTGAAAGGTGGAAAAGCCATGAATTTAAATGATGTCCATACCAAGGAAAAGGAATCGGTTGCAAACGAACCTGGATCAGGCCTGTAGGAGACATACTTTTCTCTTTGGAAATTGAGTCTGGATGCAAAAAGGTCAATGTCTGCAACCCAATTGTATCTCTTAGTCACAAAATTCAGTATTTCACTGTTAATTTTCCATTCAGTGTCTAAATTCACATTTCGGCTTTCAAAATCTGCTTCTATATTATCTTTACCTTTTATTCTTGCTGATGAAAGCCAAATATTCTTTTTAATGCATTCTTTCCATAACCTTATGCTAAGGTTGTTAAGTCTGGGAGACCTGCTAGTTCCCATTTTATTTATGCATGTCATTGCGACTGTATTGTCAACAAAAATTCGGACATGTCCTCCTATCTTGCCTTTAGTGAAAGCTTTCAGTGTCAGGTAAGCAGCTAATAATTCTAATTCATTAATGTGGTAATTTGACTCTTCTTTAGACCAAGCTCCTCCAGTTCTTTCATTGTTACAAATACCACCCCATGCTATGAGGCTAGCATCTGACTTGATAATCATATCAGGTTCACTTCGTGAAATTGGGCTGAAAGCCATATCAACCTTATCTCTCCACCACATTATTTCTGCAACTGCCTGGTTGGATAATGCTATTTCCATGTGCCAGTCCCAATGGCTTGCTTTCAAAGCATTTGTTTTCTCTCTTTCTAATTGTCGATAGAACAAGGGCCCGTATGGCACAGCAATAAAACATGATACCATTTGGCCTATCAGTCCGGCAATATCTTGTATTGAATTTAACTGTTTCTCTAAAATTGAATTACAAGACAATTTAAGCTTGTCTTTCCTTTTCTTTGTCAATTGTACTGTCATAGTTTTAGAATCAATTTCAACCCCGAGATAGGTTATGTTTTGAGTAGGAACCAGGATTGATTTATCTAAATGAACTACAAAACCCAGCTCTTCAAATTTTTCCTTCGTTTCTTTCAAATTTGTCTCACATTCCTCAAATGTGGTCCCTACAAGTAGTGAATCATCAAGATACCCAGTACTGATGTGTCCCCTGCCTCTAAGAAAGGCGTATATGGGCTTTGTCAATTTTGTGAAACACCTGGGAGCTTGTGATAGCCCATTCGGTAGACAATTATACTGGTATAAATTACCTTTCCACTGAAATTTCAAATACTTTCTGTGCTTTTTGTAGATACTTACAGTGTGGTAAGCAGAGACTAAATCGATGGAAGCAAGCCATGCATAAGGCGTTATTAAATGTAATGCGGATTTCAACGTTTCCATTTTGAATTTTGTATACTTAACGTTTTTATTGAAACGTTTTAAATTCAAAATCATCCGATGTGAACCGTCTGACTTAAGTCTAGTAAATATTCCCGAAATATGTTCATCGGGTTCATGCTCTGAGATTTCAATTATTTCTTTGTCCATCATGTCACTGATTTCTTTATCAATACTTTGTCTTTCAGCCTCGCTCAATTTCCCTGACGGTTCTTTTCCGATACTTTTTATTTCGTCCCTGTTATCAAATTCAATTTTCATTCCCTTTACAAACTGCAATATTGATTTATCAGCTGTAATTTCACGCCATTTGTTAACATAATGTCTTAATCGCCCCCCTTTGAAGTTCTGGGTTTGTAGATCAGGGGAATTTTGAGGTTTACTTTTACAACCTTTTGTCATAGACTCACATACCTTTCTCGGTGACGCATTCATCCGGTTTTTCAGTCTCGGTAGTTTCTCCCCCTCTTTGTTTTTGGAGTCGCACGTTGGCTGAACCCCGTGCCCCTGCCTCTCGTTGTCTGGCTGTTCCATGGGTTCCGCCTCCTTGTCACAGGGAAGCGAGGATTGCCTCTCCCTAAAAAAGGACGCCTGTCCTGTCTTCTTGTTTGATTATTATAATACTTGGTTGTCATTATTTTCTTTTGTTCCTTCACCTCATTTATACTCTTCCTCACATCATCCCCATATAGAAATTCTGTGCCATCACTTGGCAGAAGACAAATGTCCCTTATATCGTAAGGGAGAGCCGTCCTTTGGGTCATTTTCCTCTGAGACGTGATTTTTTGTTGAGCAGTGCCGAGCAAAGCAATAGCGTCTAGAGAAGATGCCAGCGCTTTCTTAGCGTCTGCATTCTTAACGTTTTTCAAGGCATTGACGCTGAACGCCAGAGCCGTAGATGCTTTGCTGATTAACCGCTGAACGGTCGTGAATTTTGCGTCCCCTTTTTTCTGATCTCGATTAAGCATAGCCCAAATTTCTTTATTTGTCAAACGAGTCTGCAAAGTAGGACAGTTGGATGGCCTTTTTAACTCGGCTAACTTTTCTTTCATCTTGTCCTCTTTTATCTCCTGACAAAACCGTTGGTTTATGAAACCTGCCAGTGATTCAGGGAGTGGTTCTGATTCGACCCTATCTTCTCCAAACTCAAGGCACGCCGTTTTAAAAACCTCATCATCCTCCTCATCATTACTCATCGACTGTCTCTCCCTTTCACTCCCTGACTGTCCCCCACACAAATCCATCAACACCTCGTTCTTATCATTGTCAAACTCGCCATCCTCGCTTACTTCCCCTTTGTCCATGAGTTCCTGACTCATCACTCGTCTTGCTTTTGAGCGATTATGTTTAGCTTTCATGGGTCGTTTCTTATCACTTTTCCGGGGTTTTTTCTTTCTTCTGTCCTCTGTGGACGAAGCGGAAACCAATGACGATGATGACGACGACGAGGAGGAGGAGGAACTAGATCTAACTCTTTTCTTTCTCCCTTCTAATTTCTCAACTCTTTCCATTATTTCCCTCAAGATAAACTCTCTTTCTTTTCCTTCCGCAGAACGGGAAACTTGCCTTTCTCTTTCTTCTGTTAAATGGGAAACTTGTCTTTCTTTTTCTTCCTCAGAACTGGAAAATTGTCTTTCTTTTTCTTCCGCTGAACGGGAAAACTGCTTTTCTTTATTTTCCGCTGAACGGGAAGCCTGTTTTTCTTTCTTATTACCCGCTGAACGGGAGGGTTGTCTTTCTTTCTTATTACCCGCTGAACGGGAGGGCTGCCTTTCAATTTCAGAAGGTTCTCCTCTAGGGGGGGATAAAGATAGCTCATCTTCTGATCGAATAGACATTTTATGGCAAATTTGTGGAACAAGAGAAAGCTTTCTTCTCTCAAAAGTTGAAATATAATTAATTATAGAATGTCTTACCTTTTAAGCAAGTCAATATCACTGAAAATACAATTATAATGTGCTACCCTATTCAATGATATTAAATATTTCAGCTTATTATAATAAGATATTTAGATCTAATAAGTTTTACAATACTTTCCAGTAAATACTGAATGAATTAACACAGTTCTGAAAAGGTCCGATGAAGAATCTTTCACAGGTATTCAAAGTTTCCAATAGAATCTAGATTTCCAAATGTAATATTAATAATATGGACTTGTTAGAAACCCAAGTCAATTGCACTGAACTAGATCTACAATTTTCACGTGTGAACTGTTCAAGCGTCTCGTGTGAAGTGACTGGTCTTGCCCCGTGTGTATCTCATCTTAATGCAACGGAGTGAGTGTTGCCAGATTGAGGTGAAATTTATCTGGTCCTGTAGTTCATTTATGATCAGTAGTAATTTTGAGCACTCCATTTTTAGTGACAGTTATTGGGCTCATTCTGGGGTAATTTTTGGTTTTGAAAATTACGTTTCTTATTTTTGACATTGGATTTGACAACACTGCGGTGAATTGGTTGTTTAAAAGATCTGTTTTATTTTTTGGGACCCAGCAGCAACCTAAGACATCCAAATGTGTCTTGAACAATTTCAAAAGTAATGCTGTTTTTGAATGTCAAGTTTAAAGGCCACTTCCTTGATCTTCACTCTCCTGTCAGATTTGATGAACTCATCAACCCGACCAAAGTTTTCCTCATTCTGGCGGTCAGATCTGGGGTCATCTTCCAGATTTGAACGTCCACCCTTGAACCAAGAACACCATTGGTAGACCCTAGACGCACATAGCATTTTCACCGCATAAAGGTTTCAAAAATTTCAGAATGGATTTGAAATGGATTCCTTCCCTTTAGGCACAAAAAATGCACACCAGCTCTGATTTCAAGCTTTGACCATTCTTTTTTGACAGGAGTAGCTGTTTTGAAATGTGCGACATTCATTATTGATTTCAGCTATAGAGCTAAAATTTGTCAAGATGAAAGGAAGTTGAATGATGTCAGCTTTACCTTTTACATAATGAAAAGATATTGTTTGGTTCAAAAGTAATAACAATTTTCGTGATACTTTTTGGACAACCCTTATAAATATGTTTGAGATATCTGTTCTGTACTGTATTATATCGCAGTGGCCAATTTTGTGTGCCTACAACAGGCTACACCATGGTGCTTTTTGTGTGCTTACAACAGGCTACATCATGGTGCTTTTTGTGTGCCTACAACAGGCTACATCATGGTGCTTTCCTATTTGAGTTAAGAAGAAAAGCAAGATGTAGGGGTGGGTTGAGAGCTGGGATTTGAGAAACCCCCTGTTGAAATCTCATTATTCATTATCGTAGTACATGTTGATGTCTTTCATTAAAGACAATATGAAATGAATAAAAAATTGTGATTTACGCTTTACATGTTTTTTTTATGATTTCTCATTCAATTGCAATTAGCTATAGTGATTCTCTGTTTAGTCTTAATGATTATTTAATATATGTGTATCATCATCTTCATTGTCAGCATCATCAGTATTATTATTACTTTCAGTGTCAGTACTATTAAAATCAGCAGCAGCATCATTGTTTTCAACATCATCTTTACCAGTAAATTAACCTACAATGTACATTATCTGTGATTCTTAAATTAAGCCACAGACAATCGCATACCGGCATTTACATTCTGATTCTTTTTATGATAAAGTTTATGAAATGTTTACAATAAAACTTGAAACTTCATTGTATCTCTCATTTAAATCCAATCCAGTGTTTCAGATAGCTGCATTAAAGTTTGAGTAATGTCTGTTCATTCTTCCGTCAATCTTTGTATTCATTTTTCCATCTTTCAAAATGTATTGTTTGGTATCTCTAAATATCCATTCCATCAGTGCATAATATGTAACATATGTTACATACACAGCAAAAAATGTGAGTTCAAGTTCAAGCTAAAAGTATTACATAAAAACAGATCAAGGAAATGCAAAAGCGAAAAGTCAGAAATAGAAATCAAGCATTTTTTTTTTTTAAGATCAAACAATAAACAAAGACTCAGGAGGCACAAGAATATGACATGGTTTTTGCCACAGCAGTGGGAAATTTAGAATGAGTGCAAAAGATAGTTTGGGACAGGCCGACTGAAGACAACATGGTAGCGGATGGTAGAAACAGGGAGGAACAGCGCCAGATGGAAAATATGGAATGATGTTTGCCATGCTGCTACCAACATAGAAATATGGAGGAATAGTGTCCAGGCCTTGAGTGCCTCCTGGCACAGAGAGACTTAGGACTTAAGATAGTTTGGGACAGACAGTACACTGATAGAAAATGAAAGATAATTGAATTTGATTCCGAAGCTAAATAGGCTGATGATGTGAGGCATGAACAAGAGGAGAAAAGTAACAAGGAAAAAAAAGTTTCAAGATGAAATGCATCAGATGTAAGCCAAGAAATCTATGGGTAGACAAAATTACAAATTTTGTAAAATGGTATGAAGGACAAACCTTAAAAAAGTGAACAAATTACTTCTGTTCACTTCAAAGAAAGTAAAAAAATTACTGCAAGTTAAAAGCAGGTGAAGAAAAGAAAGTAAGTCAAGGCTTTATGAAAAGATAGGAAGACGATGTTAAGAAATTGACAGGAAAGATGGTGACTGCTGGAAGAGCTGTCATAGACAGGGGATTTCGGCAGGAATCTCTCTCCGTTTTCCCCTTCCTCTCTTTCACACCTTCTCTTGCTTACCCCTTTCCCATGACGATGAAGATAATTTACAAAATCAATAATATATAAAACATGTGGACTGAACACAATTTTATCTCTTAACAGTAAAAGAAATTTAATTTCACAGGGCCAAAACTTTATACACGTCATATCTATATATATATATATATTACATGTGTATCTATAAAATCTCGACTGGTGACCAACTTTGAGTTAGTAGGTTGCTTTGACTCTGAGGCACAAACCAATGCACTACAAAGGCATAAGTCTGATCAAAACTAGATCTCATGGAACATCATAACATAATACAGCTGAAGACATTTTGAACCATAAAACCTCTATTTCAAGAGTTTCCATCAACCAATCACATCCTTCCATGACACTTCTGTCAAATAAATTACTGGCATGACATATGATGGAAACAACAACAAATAAACAAAAAACAAAAGAATAAAAAAAAAAAAGTCAGTTACCCTTATTGTTTATAATGTATCTGGGTGCAAAAGTTGAAACTTTCATACCACAAAGTGTCACTGATGAAAGAAACAAATCAAAACATGCAGGCATGATTGACACACCGACAGAGAATGAGTTTCAATTGACAAGAAAAAGGAAATAAAATCCTAAAAATATTAGAACTCTAACATACACTTTGAAAGACCTGGTGAAATAAAATGTGATGCTTTGGTTGACGTGCACAGGGAATACATATCATGCAATGTAAAAGAAATAGCAGAATCAAGATTCTTTGAGTCCGGAGAAATACTAAACAAATCTGAAGTTAGAAATACATGTAGTAACTTTACTACAAAGTCTGATGTAACCAGGATTTCTGAAACAAGTTGTTCCAGTTATAGCAGTTTGTGTTGGTAGATTTAGCCAGCTGTTGAGCTAAACTACTTTGTACCGGAAATTTACATCCTTAAGTCCCTTAAGCGTTTTAAGCAATCCTTTCAGGCCTTTCAGCTGATAGAGCCAGAGCTTATCCTGGTTTTTGTAGTATGAATCGGACAGTGTGACAGATTAGATTTGTCACTTTTGGAATAAGATGTTTGACTATTGAATACTTTCCCAGCTGAAGCTGTACCCATTTTCACCTGGGTCAAGTGAAACAACAGGGGTAAATTTTCTTGCTTAAGGAAAAAATGCACTTCCTTGCAGTGGTTTGAAGCCGTGACCTTTCGGTCCATAGCTATAAGCTCTACCACAGAGCCAGTACGCCCCCCCTAAGCCTATTTTAACCTCTACTCTATTCTTGCACCCAGAAAATGGTTAAAGATGTACCTACATAAAGGATTTATCATGCCTTCCTCATAACATTGGTGTGAATATGACATCAGAGTATTAAGTTTAAGTGTGTAATGAGTTACCAAATGGCAAGATATGAAATCAAGAAATCATGGCTAAAGGTACACAGAATAACCTTTACTATTACAGTACAAGTTATTTAGAATTAAAAAGAAGCAAGTTTCCAGGCCTTTAAGATACATGATTTACAATATGTCAGCATAATAAGTTACGTTATAAAAAAAAAAAAAAAAAAGGAGAAGACAGAAGGTGACTTCTTGCACAAAATACAATTACATCTCTTTTTATCCATTGTAATTATCACAAAATACTCTCACAGCAGAAATCTATTTTTTGTCTCTGACATTCTGATTCATTAGGGACATCAACTATGGTAGGTTTGCTTTCCTTACGAAAATGATGCTGAAGATATTCAAATCATGTTTGCTATACATGTGGATCATTCAATACGATTAATGTACAAATACTGAACATTTTTCATTCTTATCTATTTTGAAATAATATACATCATGTAAGAAAGTGAAAAATTGAAAGAAAGAGCAAAATTCACATAATGCATAAATCGAAAAAAAAAAAGGGTTAAATTATGGATTTTTATATAAAGTAAAATCTTAACACAGTTCGTAATGGTTCAGTGCAAAGGAACTTTTGAAAAGTAAGGGAAAATCTGCATTAGAACAAACAATAAAATCTCAACACAGTTGATAATGGTTCACTGCAAAGGTACTTTTAAATAGTAAGAGAGAAAATCAGCATTAGAACAATCTTCCTTATGTTAGACTCCATTTGAACAAATACTGAATATTTTCCATTCCAAACTATTCTGAGATAAAAAGTAAGGAAGTGCAAAATTGAAAAAGAGCGGTATAATTCATATCACACATAAATATAGAAAAAATTAACGTGAAGATGCAACATAAAACAATAGATTTTTTCTAATAAAATGAAATTTTAACTAGAAACAATTTGACAGTGGTTAATTCCAGTAGTACTTGAATAGATAAAATGCTTTGTTATTATGGTTATCTTAAGGGAAACTAATTTTAAGGGTCGATTCTGAGGAAAGGCTAAAAATAAACCAGCTTCAGCTGCAGTGTAGCACTGCAAAGATGGGCAAGACGGGTTACTTTTCTTGCCAAAGGAAAAACCAAGATGGAAAAGTGGGACTTACGACTCCCAGGTTACTGTTCAATCTTAACCACACGGTCCCCTACTCTCTCACCCCTCTTTTTCATTCAGTAGGAGAAAATTTCTTGAGTAGGAACAATCTTCATTATACATGTATTACATTCATATTATTCAAGGGCAAATTTGGCAGTCTCTGGCCAAAACTCTAAACCTCCCTCATGTAAAACGGCATTTTTGCAGAAACAGTACTTTGCAACATTGTTACTTTGTGAGATGACTGATAGTATGCTTGGTAGACATAAAATTGCTCAATGAGATGAATAAGAATATTTTAAATGAAGCAGCACTTCAATAGCAACTGAAATAATACAAGTGTTTTTGTCAAGTTATCAATCAAAAGCATGCTCTTAAGCACAATACATGTATACCATGATGTTAGTTGGTTTTACATAGTTTTTATATACATGTACATGACATTGTATAAAAACTGTTTCCTATGAAAATCAAGCTCTTAAACAAACTGTATTCTTAGGCGAAGACTATAGTACCGAGCATTTTCTATTCCAACCTATTCCAAAACAAGAATACGTAAGAAGTGCAAAATAGAAAAGAGCAGTATAATTTATGCTTTATGCATTCTGAGAATATAAAAGTAAAATTAAAGATATGGTATAAACAATTTATTTTCAAGGATGCAAAATCTTAAATTAAAACATTTAATAGTGATGTAATAATGTGGTACTTTTATACATTCAGAAAATAACATGACACGTATCTTTCATGAAATTAGACCTGAAGATGTTAAAGAGAATCACAAATCATTCATGTTCAGAGTTACCCATATCTGTGATTAATATATAAATAAAAAAGAATTAATGATTCAGCAGAAACTTTATGTCAAATTTTGAGTTCAAAGAAACGCAAAAGCATACGAGACATAAATATATTTTCATTGCAACAATACACATAGAAAAAAAAAAAAGACGACACAAGCAATTCATTCAAAAAAAGTAAACTTCAGCTATGGTAATTGGAATGATTCAGCATGAGATTTAAAAATATTACGTATGGGACCTATTGTAGGATGAAAATAATACATGTATGTGCATTTGTGTTCTTTTATCACCCAGTATTTTAAATTATCACGCAGAGTCACAGTGTTTGAAAGCATCAACACCAGGTTCATTTTTTAATAATTAAGATTTCCTAAAATTAATCAGGCAAACTTAGGTAAACTAATTACCGGCATACTTTCTCTTGTCCTCATATATTTGATCAAAGGCAACTGCATGAATCAATTTGGAGAACGTTTAATATAATAAAGATACTTTAATTTTTTTTTATCAAAATGTATTGCAAAAGAGTGAGAACGAAAGATCAGGCAAGAAGATTCAACACCAGTGTCTTATAATGGGTTTTGGAAAGCAGGACTGAAATAAGGAAATATGCCTTGACGACAAGATTATTGTATTGAAATCGATTACTTTAAATAGAATTAAAATTATGATTCAAAATACCTTTTTACTTATTTAATTATTTATTTTAAAAAATAAAATAAAAAGAAATCTGAATTCAAGCAGACCTAACATTTTTTTTTGTTAGAATATTTCAAGACAAAAATGTAGAATTCGTGATAGATATAACAAGGTGACATCATAACTACATGTATATGAATAAGCAAAACAAAAACAAAAAATCCCCCGAAACCAACCAAAAAAACCCCAACAAAACAAAAAATAAATGAACAAAACAAAACAAAAGAGCCCACATGCTTATTTTGAAGATTATTGATAGATTACATTTTTTGTTGAAACTGCTATTGATATTTTTTTAAACTGGTTATTAGGTTTAATAAATGACATGTATACAAAAAGCTTTCATCAAAACAATAATTGCTATTGGGTAAAACACTTTTAAAACAAAGTTATACACCAATAAACTAATGGCAGGTTACTAGAGATAGTGTTTTAACTAAATGCATGTCAAAATGTTGCAATTATTAATGAACAGTGAGTAAATCTAAAAATACTTTAATTAACATCACAAGATGACCCAATGAAAGAAAAAAAAAAGGGAAGATATTAAATGTTCAGTTGTATCAATTGTCAAATGTTGACATTGATATCAAATATATTTTTCTAGACCATTCCCTTTGTCTAACAAAGATTATCCGTGCTTGATATATAAGGTGAATCAGTATACGTTTTCATTGCACTCACTTTGGAAACTGGCAATAAATTTATAACAATATAATTTAACGCCTACTTAACAATTTCAATTGATAATTTCAATTATCGAAGGCACATACCAAACATTGTGATTATAATACAGACTTTGCGATATTTGTACACAAAGGCAGTAATGATGTAAAATTGAGGGGCATTTTGCCATAATATGAGTACTGCCATCATATACATGGTAATTGATAAAAATATTTATTAATAAATTGACTAGTAAAATCATTACTGCTTGAAAGAAAACTAAAATGACACCTGGATAAAGATCATAGTTGATAAAAATGCCATTTGAAGTGCTTTATTGTTTCCCTCCTAATATATGTCATTACAATTTTGGTTACTATCACGTCATACTATTTATAATACTTTCACCAGTAGGACAAAATGCTTCAGCCCTACAGTCATGGACCTTACAAAAACATAAACACAGTGAAAACATACTACAACGATTAGTATGGTTTGTGGTAGCTTATGGTTCATGGTAGCTTTCAAAGGTCAGAGACACTCTCAATTGATTGCTCAAAAGTTGTAAACAGAATGTAACAAAAACACACACATCACAAACAACCAAAACCTTTGCTCAATCTTTTGGGAGAAAATGTACTTTACGATGGAACAAAGTTTTAGCAATAACCCTCAAATCAAAAGTGTTATTCATGGGTCCTGGTAATCAGTGTTGAGCAGCTTGGAGCAAGCGTCGAGCAGCGTGTGTGTGTGTGTGTGTGTCCTAAAATAAAAACAGTGAATCATATTCATAGATTCTTAGAAACATATACTCATGTCTAGAATACATAATGTATGAATAAAAGTAAAGGAAATAAAGCCATTTCCTCATTCCTTTGTTATGAGAACTTCTCATTTCATGAGTTATTTTTTCTCCATAATATTGTTGTTGCTGGCCCACTGAGTTTGAGTTATATGTACAGTAGTTTCCTCGAGAGTGCCCAGTCGTCGGAAAGCAGACTTACCGGGCACTTAGGTGGAGCAGGCACTCAGGCGACATAGAGGAAAGTGCATATGTCTTTACATGCACCCACTGGGAGTAACTGGAATGGGAGGATTAAGACCACCTTAGTCTCCAACCATTCATTCTCCTTTAGCTTACAGAGTTTTTCAAACATCTCTTTGAAGCATCTTGAAACATGATTATCTTGCGTGGATAAAGATCATCTTGGTAAGTTTTTAAATCACTTTAAAGTTTACCAGCCATGCAGCCAATTTCAGAAAGACACCCCTGTCCATCACCAGACAGATATCATGCTGTAGCGGCAAGGAGGGACTTGATTGCATTGTGTTGTGTAAACTTGTACACAGTCATTCATTTTAACAAAGTGAACGCAAATTGTGCCGTCTTGCGTAATTGACCAGCAGGCAATGACTGTTCATCGAAGTCCAAATCTAGGTCACACCTCTTTCGTCCCTTTGATTCATTTGATTGGTTGGATAGTGGATTAGCCAGGATCGTGTGCATTGGTTACCCATTCACAGTCTCAAAAGGGGTGAGAAAACTACTCAAGTGACCTATAGAGGTGCCTTTTGACACTTTAGTAAACTCTAGACAAGGGCTAATAGTCACTTAATTGACCAGCTCAGCATGTTTGTTCATCGAAGGACAAATCTAGGACACACCTCTCTCTAGGTCGCATTGACGCACTTGATTGGTTGGGCAGTGGAGCAGTCAGGATGGTATGCACTTGTCACCTGTGACCAGACACAAACTGCTGGGAAAACTGCTAAAGTGAGCTCTAAGGGTGGCTTTCGACACTATAGTAAACTCTAGACAAGTCGTCATGGTCACTTTATAAACCGGTATATGAAGTTGATATTTCTCACTTTTTTGATTAACAACATGCCAACATACCGGGCATTAAGGGGGTGGACGGCTTTTGAAGTGGGCACTCACAGTGACGATTCTGATAGAAAAAAAAAAAGTTTCATCCAAAAAGCGGGCACATAGGCAAGTCAGGCACTCAGCCGGAGGACACTCCTAGGAAAACTACTGTATTATCAATACATTTATGTTGATTGAGAAATGTAGACTGACAAACACATAAAAAATTCTGATCTTTGATTGGTACTCAAAATACTAATAGTAAACAAAATATATAAGCTTAAGTGCGTCAACAGAAATACTCAGTCTTACTGAGTCAGTCGACTTGCTACGAAGACCATGACTAAGATTGGTGCAGTCACAATGGGCGATGACTGGATGTGTCCTTTATGTGTGAAAAGGTGCAGAAAAAAGGACCATGCTGTTTTTTGTGGCAAGTGTTCCAAATGGTTTCATATTTCGTGCAAATCAATACCATTGGATGCATATCTTGATATGGCCAAAATGGAGCAAGAACATCTTTGCCGTGAGTGCACATGTGAAAAAGGAAATATTCTGTACAGGTATCCTCACCCGACTATAGTTGCTCTGTATGTTCACATGGTCTCTATCTCTCCCTCTATCCCCCCCCCCCCCCTCTCGCTCTATTTTTAATTTATTCAATTGCATATACATTATACTGTTACATGCATTTTCTCACTCTTGTTAGTATGCTAGAGGACTATAGGCTGTGACGCACCAGTAAAATGGCTACTCTATATGCTCACATGGTCTCTGCCTCTCTCTATCCCTCTATCTATCCATCTCTACGGATATGTACAGGATAAGCATGCACTTATTCCAGGTGGTGCCTTGAACGACTGAATGCTGACCTGGACGATCTCCCTCATCGAGCCAAAATGGAAAGTATAATTAGATCTATGTGCTGACACACAATGGAAACCCCTGCAAATTGCATGACAATGCCTTTTGCAAACTTGCTGGTGGACACAAAGGCACATGCTTTGCATGCCGGTGTTGGAACTGACCAGAACAGTAGAAGGCCAGTTGCCGTTTCTGGCGACGGAAGTTGCCTACTTAAGACTGCTTCTGTTGCCCTGTACGCTGATGAGGAAATGTCCACATCAATTGAACTGATCTTACATCAATCAGAATATGAAAGAAAATACCCCGAATTTCATTTTGTGTAAGACATCAATGAAGCAATAAGAGACTGAACATCATTTGGATATGGATATAGTTCAGCATTTACCATGGATGCTTTGTCGCAAATCACAATCATCCCATTACCCTTGTTTACCCTCCGATGAATGGATTGATTGATCCAGGCTTCAGACTTTTGACAATGACTCTATATGCACTAAGAAAGGAAAGAAGAAGATATCCCCTTTTCGAAGACCATGTACATCATGTGGACAAAAGTTAGAGAAGCACAGAAGCATTGGTGTCCTGACCACTTCCGGATCCAGGCTTCAGACTTTTGACGACTCTATATCCGCCAAGAAAGGAAAAGGAAGATATCCCCTTATCGGAGACCATGTACATGATGTGGACTAAAGTTGGACAAGCACAAAAGCATTGGTGTCCTGACCACTTCGTGCTACTTATTGCGGAGATGTCATTACAAAACAATGATGTGTTGCCGTTGGATCCATCAAATTATGAAATCTATGTGCTACTGACACTTCATACGGCGGACTCATCAACAGATAACCCTGATGAAGTTTATGTGCAGGAATCAACTTCTCAGCAGTCACATCCAAGTCTGTAGCCCTTTATTGAGAAAGACAACACTAACGCAAAAGAACAAGACCATGCCATAGCCAGAGATATTTCATTTTTTCTGACTATCAGGCAGGCATTTGATGTATCATCAACAGATAACCCTAACAAAGTTTATGTGCAGGAATCAACTTCTTTGCTGTCATATGCAAGTCTGCAGTCCTATACCAAGACAGATGAGGCTAATGCACAAGAACAAGACCAAGCTATAACCAGAAATACTTCATCATTTCTCACTGTCAGGCAGGCATTTGATGTATTGACAGAGAGATAATCCTTGCCCAAAATTCCACTTAGAAACAAAGAGAACTGCTTCTTCATGCTGGAGAACTCTTGTAATGAAAATAAGCTCAATTGGTGGGATTGCAAGACTACCTCTATGAAAAAAATCGAGTTTATTTGGAAGGTGCAATGAAAATAATAAAAAAATAAAAGGGCCAGTATTACAGGGACAATAGAAATGTTAACAGTAAAATAGATCCCAAGCCAGCTGCTGAAGATGCTTATTCTATTAAGCGTTACCACACAACGTTGAAATGGGACAAGAGTGTTAAAAAACACAGCACGTGGATTGAATGATCGCCTCCCACACGTCAACATAAATTGGGGTGGGCAGTTGTACAGAACATGGGTCAGGCACCGATTGGTGTTTCAGTGCATGGTAATTCAAATAAACATAACACTGAGTATACATAAGAACACCTGTGCTGGTCAAAGAAAAAATGAAAGAATCCATGAAATACAATCTTCCGCCCACCAAAACCTACACCGACATGGTGCTAAACAATTAAACAGAATGTCCAAGAGACACCAAACAAAACATGAAAGAGTCAGGTCAAATTCAGCAGACTACATACAAATTGCCATCTCCAATTTTAATACAAACCATTTTGTACAGCGTATTGCCGTAAAAACCGGACTGAAAGGTGCACCGGATGATAAGCCGCACCCACTGATTTTTAAGAAAAAATTGATTGTTTCCTAGTATAAACTGCACCAGACTATAAGCCACAATAGGGGAGACAGAAAAAAAATTGTAGAGTTACATCCCTTGATTTTGACTGCCTGGCCTGGAGTAACATAATGTTAATCACGTGATCTAGCTACTTCATCTTTCGCGATCCCCGAAGTTATCTCGATTGAATGACAAATTTAGAGCTAACAGCACTAACGAATCGACTTTTCTGCACTTAAATCTAGAAATCTGACACACAAGAACCGTCACGATCTAACTTACTAGATTAACCTGTGCAGATGGCTACATCTGTTGATCATCTTTCTGCGGCCTTCATGACTCTCACTAGTATCTTGATTGAATGACAAATTTAGAGCCAATAATCCACAAAAAGGACTTTCCTTTACTTAAATGAGGAAATCTGTGTTTCCAAGCCTGTTTGACACACAAGAAATGCTACAATGCGTCTACTCAGTGGATAAACATGTGTTGACGGTTAGATCTAGACTTCGTTTCACAGTATGATGCCGGCATCACAAGTTTTATGCGCTATTCGACACAAATCTATATGAAGACGAACATATTTTGAAACGTTTCTTCCTACTTATTAGGATTTTTTGCATTAGAAAGTAACATTTTTAGATCACTTCGAAAAGAGGCACAAAACTTCAAAAGAAATCCTAGCATAAACTGCACCGGACTATAAGCCGCAGGGGCGATGAGCGATGAAAAAAGTCGCAGCTTATAGTCCGATTTTTATGGTGTCCCCCCCTCCAAAAAAAAACAAAACAAACCCCAACCCCATCATCCTTCGTTTTGCACTAGGAGCAGCAATTAAAGGACATTGTACAGTTCTGTTGAGCAAATTCGGAGAGGCAAAGTCCAGGTGGCGTTGAATGTACCTTCAATCTCAGACAATGCTTTGTCACCTGCATGGTTTACAAAAACAACAGATTACTCCGAAAAGTTACCAACAAACACCCAATTTTTTTTTAGGTCCAGTCTTTTTGCATTTTGATGGGAAATTTGAAACATATCACAGCTTTTCTGGACATATTCAGAAGGAACTTGATAATTTGACTCGCAATGGCATTCAGAGTGGGGTATCGAATTTGATCATTGGATTAGATGAAGACAGGGATGCCAAATGGATTTTGAAAAAAACCCTGAAAATTCACGGAGCAGCATATTTCACCACAAAACAACATAAAAAAGACAGTTTTTCAAACAAAGCAACATACAAAAGACTAAAAAAAAACAAAACCGGATGGATGCTGACGAATGAAAAGACCTGAAAAGACCGGAATAACCGGAGATTTGGCATCCCTGTGAAGAAAAGGCCATGATGAAAGCAATTGCAACCTGCTTCCCAAGCTCAAAAAATCTTTTGTGCACCGAACATCTACAAGAAAACATACAGCGTAAATTAAGGGAAATACCAAGGACAAAATCAGCAAAAAAATCTGTTGTAAACAAAATGTATGGTACTGGTAGCATTGTCGAGGCAGATGACCCATTTACATTTGATGAGAAAGCCAATGAAATACTATCGCTTTTGGAAAATGAAATTCCTTACTTCAAACCTGATCCCAACAAAATTCTTCCATCCATTACAAAACATGTCGTTGAGCCACAAATTTTACACAAGTCAATTCCTTTGTCATGCAAGAAAAACAAATGTGAGAACATGAACCACATCTTGAAAATTTCCATCAGCTGGAAGCCAAAGCCACTGCCTGATCTGATAGAACAAATTCAATGAACTGTACACCTCCAGTTTTCTGAAACCCGAGGAGCAATTCATGGACAAGGCAATTAAAAGCATATGCTAAGCTATACAAACCAAAAATTTCTTAATCCGCACAAAAAGTAATGCAGAAAAAATGAAACAATGGCAAAGTTTTATAGTTACAGAAAGCACAAGAGAGATGCTACTGTTCAATCAACCGACGGTAAGCTGGAAGTGCCGCTGAGTCAGCAGCTTGCAAAAAAAGCCTTGCCAGAGGACAAGAACGAAATGTCATCTGACCGAACACAAATTTTACTTCAGCCACTTTCTAAAAGAGCAGTTGGAACCTGCCACAAAAATATACTATTAACATTTTAGGACCAAAGTGAGCATTGACGCTACTTGATGCTTGCTCCGTGCTGATTAGAAGGACCGCTATTCATATGTTATTGAAAAAAGTATTTGAGGCAAAATAAAAAGGTCTTTAAAAAAAATCCTTGAATCAAACATAATCTTAGTGCATTCCAGACTAAGAAAGAGACTCTCAAATGCAGAAATGGAGTGCATAATACAGTCACTGTTACTTAGTGTTGTGATGCCCACTCCTTTGACTCTCCATAACCTTGTTCGAAGCATGAAAAATGGATATCCATTTAGCAAAGGGAACAATCATTTTCCAGATAAAAAAAAAAAGAAGATTCTTATACATGTATATATAGTCGACTTGAAACCAATGACACATGGTGTCTTATTTGTGGGCTGGTAATAATTGACCGTTTGCTTCTTTTTATGTTCTTTTGGTTTTATTTTTTAATTGTTTTCTTCTCCTTTTCATAAATCCCATCTATTGATATTCTTAACTTAATTTGGAAACAAAGGCAGTCCGCCTACTTTCACTAGTTCAGAGTGCTATAACCAGCTGAGGATAAATATAACTTATTTTAATTTTCAAGTTTTATCCTTTTCACCTAGCGTTGCCATAAGAAATAGGGTGAATGGTCCGCTTCACCTGTTGTCTAACATAGACGGGCAAATTGGCCATTGGCTGTCTCCTCTTGGCCACAGGGGGTTAAGAGGAAATGGTCAGTGCAAGGCTGTCTGCACGTTACCCATCAAAAGCCTTAGCTTTTGTTGTCCGTAGTCTTACCGAGATGTGAAAAAAAGGATGTCTCTTCTTGCAGGCTACTACTGAAAGACTCCCCTTTCCTGTGGACACATGCTCACCAGACAAACTTCCAATTTACATGGTACTTATGGCAATGTGCTGTAAGAATAATAGCCACTAAGCGTATGAGACCTTGATTATCACTTGAATTGAATATTGGTTTTTTGACCATGTCATAGCCCCATGACGTTAAGCGGAGTTCCCATGACACCAACCAGTGACTTTAATATGGAAAATATTTTGCCACAACCACTTAACATTCATTCCTGTAACTCAAGTGTTCCCTTATCTGGCAAGTGGCAGGGACTGTACTTATAAATTGAATATCTCTGATATGAAATACAGCAAAGTTCAATGAACAATTTAATAATGGAAGAGTTGATATGATCAGATTTAAAGGAAAGGATAAAACAGAGAGCAAAGCTCAAAACAATTCTCAACTTCCACAAAAAGAAAACCCCATCAACCCCAAAAAACAAAGCCCTAGAAAAACAAACAAACAAAAAACCCCCAAAACAAAAACAAAAAATATATGATCTAAAAATAACAATCAAAAACACCAAAACAAAACAAAAGCTACCAACAAATGCAAAGAAATCCAATTGAAAAGAAAATAAACAGTAGGATATAAAACAAATGGAATGTCATAAATCGCCATCACAAATGAGAGTTGTGATTTGAGAATGGTGAAATTAAGTACTGCAAATTGATTTAGACTGACTAAACTCAGAAACTTAAAGGAAACAAAAAGGTTAATTTTAAGTACGTGTATGATTTTCATGATCATAAAAGTTACATCCCAGCTCCCATTCACACCCTCACCAGACACTTTCACTTCTAATGCTGATCAAATGGAGTAAACTTTTCAGACACTTTTGTTTTCAAGTGCTCAAAAGTTAAGTAAATGTGTACTTTAATATTCATATAAAATTTCAATATAAAAGCTATACCCATAATTCAGTGATTAAAACTATGAAATGTCACACAACCCCCCC
>JBCHJU010266348.1:0-15111 GCA_039654505.1 Plocamopherus imperialis
ATAGGGCGAAGTGGAGGCACCTCATAGGCGACCTATGCTCCTCCGGGAGTACAAGGGTTTAAGTCAAGTAAGTCATTCAGGAACAATTAGAGAAACATTCATGGAAAATCAAATCCCTTACACTAGTAAGGATAAAGCTCTTTAGATTATGTCTTTTCCTAGCGACTTATGATCGAAAAGCATGTGAATTTTAATTGATAAGTCATCAATCAAAAGCTTAGAAATAAACTGCTTTAGAAGTGCAATGAAACTTTAAAATTTCACAAGGCATTTTCATGAAAAAAGAGAGAATCTTCTAAATATGCTGGACACAGCGAAAGACTGGCTGGTTAAAACTAAAAAGAAACAAAAAATATAATATTTTTGTTGCATACAACCTACACAGATCAGGAAAGAACAATATTCCAGTGAAAAATGACTAATATAAGTACAGAATGACAACAACAACAAAAAAAAACCTACAACAAACAAACAAACAAAAAAAACAACCAAAAGAACTTTGGCCAAAGTCTCATTCTGCTTAAAATTTGACCCTAAAATCTATGTACAACATAGCCTGGAACTGGAAGAAAATGTCCCCTCACCTGTGGCAATGCCTGAGGTGCTGCAGTGTCGGACATAGTACTCTTTCCCCTCTGGCGAGCCCTGTCGGCTTTGACCGTGTCGACTTTGGGGTTGAAGCCCCTTGGGATGAAGTTGAGCATGGACATGTGGTCGAAGGCGGTCGTATGTCGGATTTTGAATATTTCCATCATGTGGTCTTTGCCCATCATAGATGGAAGCTGGGGACAAATTTTCATCATAGATTTCAGCATTTTGAGCTCAATGAATGAAACAGTGCTTAATGACTGACTGTTGTGTAATGTTAAAAATCAAAAACTTTGATCACTTGCAAAAGACAGATAAAAAAATGGAATAGAGTTTCAAGACAACACAGATTGCAGAGGTTGATGAAAGTCAGAACTTCACGACCAATTTCAAAAGCACATAATATATATTGATAAAGTTATATATATATTTTTTATTTTTTTTATTTTTTTTATTGACAGTGTAAAAGTTGAAGCTTACATGATTATTCACAGATAATGAAAAGGAACAAAAAACTAAAACAAAATGTTTAAAAATCTTCCCAGCAAAAATGGTTCAAAACACTTCATAAACATACATAAAAATTGTGTGGTAAATAAATAAAAAGAACTCACCTCTAACAAAGCACAGCTCTCCTTCAAGGACTGATCCATGAAGTCTCTCCTGGCTTGTACAAAGGCCGACATGCAGTGCTGTAACAGGCTGAAGGTGATGTTGTAGAACTTGGGTAACTCATCCATCAGCTGTGCGTTCATTGCTTCATAGTCACTCTTGGTTGCTTTCAGCTCCTGTCAATGAATATCAATGATATATGAAACACAGGAGTTGAGCTGAAATCTAGCTGCCAGACAGCACACAATGTTCACATAAGTAATGTTCAACCCTCCCTTTCTAAAGTAAAAACAAAAAAATAATGAAATAACTGGCCACCAACAGCCAAGCCCTTAGTCCCCAGAGAAAATGAAGCCAAAAACAAAGAGTGAATAAAATATATAAAAAAATTCAAAAAATGAAATGAAAAAACAATAAAAAGCCACTAAAAATTCCCTGACCAAAAAGCAAAGGAAAAACAACAAAAACAGAAAAAAAAATAAGAACAATAACCCAACTCTAATTTTTGTTAACACCAAAGAAAACAAACAAACAAAAAAAACCCCAAGAAAATAAAAATCAACTAAAAGAAAAGCACCACAAAACACAAACAAACACACAAAAGCACAAATACTCAATGAAGTAACTCTTAAAATAAATGACAAAAAAAAAAAAAAGAAGGAAAAGGAGAAAAAAAAATTAAAATTAAGATGGACAGATGAAAACTCAGTAAAAGATAAACAAAGCCTCACCAAGACCTTTATCCCAACTATCCTGATGATAACAATAACAGCAACAACTACAATAATAATAATAATAATAATAATAATAATAATAATAATAATAATAATAATAATAATCATAATAATGAAAATAAAAATAATGATAAAAATAATAAGTATTATTATAGTAGTAATAAGTATTATTATAGTAATAATAATAAAAATAATAAAAAAATAACCATAATCCAGTCTGACCTTGTCGTTTTCCCCTTGGCCTTTGCCCAGCTGGTGGTTGTAGTCCAGCAGCTTGTCAAACCGCTTGCCGATGACCTGGGATGGGGCGTTGAAAAGTTTGACCAGCGAGTTGAGAGGTATGACCACGGTCTCCTCTATGGTAGTCCTCTGTGGGACGCAACAAATGGAAGAGCATGATACGATGAGCTCATAGAATCTCTCAAAAAATGCTGTTTAAGTGACACTCCTCATTTTTATTTGTTCATTACTGATAATGTTAGACACTTTTTGGACAAATAGGCACAAATGAAATGTAAAAAATGATTCTGAACACCTTGCTGTCATGGATATTCTGAAAAGTTCATGCTCTTGTCTTGCCTTTTGAGTAAATTTTTTGAAGCATACTGTAAAAATTTCTGGTCTGGACATAGCAAGATAAATGATGCTTTGCAAACCGATAAGGAAAAATCTTAAACAAAATAGGAGCCCCAAAAAACAAACGAAACAAAGCAAAAAAAAAAAAAAAAAGAAAAAAACTCAACAAAACAACAACAACCCAACCCAAAATAAATGAACAATAAAAATAAAAACAGAAAACAGCAACAAAAACAAACAAGCAATAAAACTAACTAAAGGACAAATGAAATTTACAATGTACTGTAAAATAAAGTGCTTACCATTTTCACATAGAGATCAAGAAGTTTTACATTGACCGTGTGAAATTTTTCAATCTCAATGCATTCCTTATCTCGATAAAATTCTACAATTCCATCAACAAGATTCTCCTGGCATCGCATGGCCTCCTGCAGAGATGTGGAACAAATGATATTAAACGGACATAATAATATGCCTCCACATACCATATTTTGTTATCATTAAAAATTAAAAAAGAAATTTAAAAAGATAAATAAAACACAGCAAGACTAACAAATCAAAGGCATGAGAAATCAAAGCATATAGATAGACTCAGTGGGGTGACTGTTCTGCTGCTGAATTGGGCTGAAATTATTGAGAAGTTAAAAGTTTCTACAAACAAAATAGTTAACTTTTCAATGCAATCTCTTTTTAGACAACAAACATAATAAAAAGAGTGATAAATCGACAGAGAAAGGAACACATTAAACAATGCAATATCAAATCCAGCCACACGAAATGGAAAGTATTTGTTAAACGTACTTGAATTTGCTCCAAATACTTGGTTGTACTTGCAAGGAAAGTCTTGACAGCTTTTTCCACGCTCCTGAATTTCGCCTCCTCTTTGTCAAAGCCGTCATCTTTCAACTGCAAAGTATTAATGAGATTTTAAATAGTTCACTGAAATAAGAATGTTTTCCAGGATATTCATAAAGGAAAAAAAAAAGAAACAAGATGATAGGTTTTGAGAAAGTAAAGACCAGTAATACAAAGAAACGATGACTGATATATCTACAAATTCCAGAATCAAAAGAAATAAGCTTTAAAGCTACATGTATTACCAAATATAAAAAGACCCCCCAAAAAACAAACAATAAACAAACCCCATGTATGTCCAGTTACAAAAAAACCCCCAAAATGAGTATTAATTCTATGCCACTGATACATTAAGGCATTTAATATACACCTGAAAAAAGAACGATTAACAAGAGAAAAAAAAAAAAAGGAAAAATTATGACTTCAGATTTTTGCACTTTACAGCACATAAAATTATTATTATGAAGACATGAATTTGAAGCTGAATCAGAAAAAAAGACAGACAACAATTACATCACATGCAAAAATGAAAGTCTTATTTAGATGGAGATTAGAGAAAAAGCTTTAGATAACAACATTGCCTACCTGTAACCCTATACCCAGATTAGTACTCAGACGACCCCGGATGCGTGACGTTTTCTTTTTGATTGAGTGAAGATTCAACTTGGCCATTTTATCACTAAAACTTTCATCTGATGATTTCTTGTACTTGTACACTAAGGGTAAAAAATTATTGGTATTACATGCGTCATAATAATGGGCTTACATACATACATGGATTTTCAATGGTCTATGATCAGTATTTACATGCATATCATGTTTTGTCTTTAAAAGATGAAAACATGGTTAACTCAAACACAACAAAGGAAAAATAAACAGCCGTTTTATTTTATCAAGATGAAATGGTAACACCAAGGCAATGAAATCAATATTGGAATAGAATCTACATCAGTGTAAGAACTTTCATTTCTTATTTTGTTGTTGTTGAATGAAGTGCTAAAAGCCAGTACCAAATAAGGACAGAATTTTTAAGTCTTTACTATATGCCTATATTTGTGCATAAACAGGATTTAACTCCCACACTACATAGGGCCATAAGCTCATCCTGACATATGGGTAAATTGCTGTCAAAGAGTTGAATTATTCTCATGCCAATAGATATGTATGTTGGCTTATGGTAGTCAAAGAGTTAAGCTATACGTAATTCAAAGCTGTTTGTGAGCCACGTAATACAATGGAGCCTTTTGCATTAAGTAGGACTTAATGAAGATGCGTCGGAACAGTATTGCTGTCAGAACAGCTGCCCCCTGGATACGCATCGGCACCTACTTTTTCACATCATGAAAAATATAGACTTCATGTACCAAGGAAATGAAAAGAGGTTAGCTCATTAGAAAGCAGAAATATTCTTCTTTAACATGTAGAAAACCATTTTCCTTTCACATCTCTGATAGAAAAGTTACGGCTGATTGAAAAGAGGTAAAAAAAAATGCATCTCGGCAGTCCAGCGAGGCCCACTGTTGCCCGTCTTCAATGAGTTAACAGAATCTTTTCATTTCATGGCACATTAGGGATCCATGACTTGTTTTCACAACAATGTCATTCTTGTCCAGAACTGGCCTAAAATTCTTTGCATTCACTGTCTACATATCTTTAGATGAAAAGTGATACTTTGGTAAAATTCACTAAAGAGCACAGAGGACTGTGTTACTTGAACTTATGGGGTGATGATTCAAAGAGTCAAACTTTTTATAAATAATTTGTTTGTAATGACTGTTCTGCTTTCGTTACGATATACTCACCTAAATCTTTTCGCCTCTTATACTCGTTGATGGCCTTGGCAACGTCGGTCATAGCTTTGATAGCCGCTACAATGGCCTGCTTGTCTTGGTGGTTTTCCTCCGTGTTCTAGCCACGTGCAAATAAAACAACAAGCTCAGTAGAACAAAGTATAAAGTACAGCTCTCGTAATACAGTCGATATTTATTCGCATTGTCTTAACCATCCTCTATGTCCCAGGAGAGGGTTCCCCCAACCAGGGCATTCCCATACAGAACCGTCTCATTTCCCAAGGAGACCACAAAGCAGTAGCTATTTCCTAGAAGCATTAGTAGAGCATGCTGACAATATCTTCAACTGCTCATGATGAGGTATTGACTAAAACAATATAAAGATTGCATTTATATAGCACTTTCTGTCCAAAGCCTCAAAGCGCTTCAAAATACATTTATTTCCTAGCAGGCATGCCCTCCAGGGCGCATACAGTAAAGTGCGGTTCATTTGGTGCAACAGTACCAACCTATTGCTAGGTACCCATTTGACACCTGGGTAAGGTGATGAACTGGAATAAATTGTCTTGCTTAATAAAAAAAAAAACCCACAATAGAGCCACTGTGCCTCCATATACCAAAACACCTAAGGATGGTGCGGTGAGAATGTGTGAGTGAAAGTCTTTCCGAGAAGTTAATGTAACACAGCAGGAACTTAAACTGCAGATATCACAGACTGCATTTGAGAGACTGCTACATACATTCACACATTACGCACAACCAAGTTGAAGATGTACACATACACATTATCAAAAAAATCATTTTACTTTGTCAAATTTTCTTTTTCTTTCCTGATAGAAAAAACAAGAACCAAAAAACAAAACATTCCGAAACATGCTAAAAGTGTCAGATAAAGTTTTGAAAAGAAACGGTCCACAATACCGTTGTTATTTACTTGGCGCCATCTCATATTTTATATGAGGTACTTTATCCGGCACTATTTCAAAAATAATATGCTTTTGTGATCATTAGTGTTCTTATCATTATCAGCATATTACAATTTTTTTTACAGTAAATCCTTAAAAAAAAAAAAAATGACAGCTCTTTGGAATGGCATGAAATGGTGAGTTTACCTGTAGCAATTCATTTAGCAGTAATGGGTACTTGAGAATGCGCTGAACTGGTTTGATTAATAAACTAGAAACGTCGAAAAGATTCATTTGCTCCTTCATCTTTTCCACCTTGTAATTTAAATAGTCACTAATCTCCTCATTGTCCGTGTACGACTCAAGAGCTTTGATGACTTCATCATGGTTTCGACAGTAGGGGGCATAGGTGTTTTTCATGTCTTCTGCTGATGCGACAAAACACGCTCCTGATGATGAGAGGAAGCCAAAAGGAAACAATATTAGCATAACTGTTTCCAATGAGGAGAATGTTCTACAAACAAAAATGTTACAAGTTCATACAAATAACTATAATTTCTCTTCGTCTCAATGTCCAGGGAACAAAAGAAGGTATCCTGGTCAAGGCAAAAATTCTGATTCTTGAATCCATTCCACCCAGTCTCATGCCCAAGAATTTGTTAACCCTTGACTCATGACAATGGTTTCAATACCTACTTACCTATACACTGGTCATCAAAGGCCTTGCCAGTGATGGTGGATTCTAGGTTAAGTAAAAGCTTCTGACTGACATCTGCAATTTCCTCTGTATTGCCGAGCAGAAAATCGATGTCCAGCATTGATGGTGCCGGTCTCTGGAAGGATGGGAAGTAATATCAGGAATGAAGAAACAAATGAAATAAACAAAGAAACCCCAATACACTTCCAAAAAAACAAAAACAAAAAACAAACAAAAACCAACACACACACAAAAAACAACAACAACCCAACAACAAATATCCAACCCAAACTGGGATGAAAAGAGGATCATATAGACTTTTTATAAAAAAAAAAAATAAAAAAAATAAGACGACTGAAAATATGTGCAAAGCAATTGAATCATATTGAGAACGTCACTTCTGCAAAACAAATTTCCTTTGGGATAGTAACTTTTTCTTATCTTATCTAATCTGGAGAAAATGAAAAGAAAAAAAATTTCTGAGCCCCCCTCCCACCCCACCCCACCTACCCACCCAACCCCAACTACACACACATATATACACACGCCTATATCCCAACCACCCACCCGCGAAGAAAAGCTCCCCAAAAACCAGTAAGAAATTGACTAGACACAAAAATATACCCCTAAAACAAAACCAGGCAAAAAAATCCAAAAAAGAAATGAAAACAACTAAACAAGAGAGTAACCAGCCTACAAAACCCACAACCACCACCAGAATCAGAGACAGAGAGAGCAACAAGCCTTACATCTGAGTCCAAAAATGTCTCCAGACACATGTGCAGGCTAAAGAGGTAGCCTTTCTCCGTCTCTATGATCTCGTTGATGACCATGGTCCTCTGCTCCCTCCGCTTGACCCTCTGTTCCACCTCATATTTGATCTGCTCCTCTTTCTTCCTTTTCTCCTCCTCAGCACGCTGAGAGATCAAGAGCTGTGACCTTTCATTGCGCTCCTCACTGCCAAGAGACAGAAGGTTACCTGGAAATTGAAACAAAAGACATTAGATTTTGGTGTCTTTAGTTCAAGAATATCAGTACCATAGCAAAGTAATAGTTATACAGATATACATACGATATACATATGTTTTGTGTATTGTGTGTAAATAATATCAACATAGTAACCATCATTTGAGTGATAATTCATGATAATAAACCACACAAACAAAAGGAATTTGGTTTGGTGAATACAAAAAACAAACAAAAAACAAACAAACAAAACCCCCCCCCCCAAAAAAAAAAAAAAAAAAAAAAAGACAAAGGCAACATTAGGAGATATGATAACAAAGTCTAATTTAAAAAGCTACTATCACAATTAAGTAAGTAGTATTGGGTTTTCATGTTATTTTTTAAAGCACTGATTACTGGATAAAAATAATGGCTTTCTAAAATGTACATTTAAAATTGGTTTCACTAGAACTTATTTTTCATTGATTAAGCTTTGAAATAAACAATGATGAAGACAAGCGTTTGAAATACTAGAAAAGTGAAAGCAAATAAATCCCATTAACTAACCTTAAAAAAGAAAAAGAAGAACCAAAACAAAATTTAAAAGTTTGAATGGCTAAGCCTCTACAAACATCATTGAAACAAATCATAAGCATCTAAATAAGTGTAGTAGTGTCTCAGTCTGTCGATTTACCAAGAAAATGGAAGGAGATGAAGAAGGAGAAGGAAGGAGTGGATGATGGAGGAGGAGGAGGAGGGGGATCAGGAGGAAGAGGAGAAGGAGAAGATGAAGAAGAAGAAGAAGAAAGATCCTATTGGAGCGGGCTTCCAAATTTCTTTATCACTATCCAAATTGTTTGTGCTTGTGGTTACTTTCTCTTAAGTGAGTTAGGTTATCTTTCCATTTGTTTTTGGGTTTTTTTTTTTTTTGCTTTTTTGTTTCATTTCTTGTTACTATCCATTTGTGTGTCTCATTTTAGTTCTTTTTTTATCTTCTGTTTTAAAGACTTAAAAAACCCAACTGTTTTAAAACGATTTTCATCTGTTTTAGTATTACAGCCTTTTTGATTATTCTGCTTTTTATTCATCATTTGTGAGTTGGTTTTTTATATCTGTAAAATCTATATTTTCTTTTTTGTTGGGATTTTTTTTTTTTGGTAGATTGTCACTGTTATGAATTGTTTTTTAATATATTTATTTTGCTCTTTTCCTAGCTAGCTGTTTAGTTGAGTTTTTCTTGTGGATGGAATATGAGCATCAGAGATAAATATGAGATTGGGTGAATGGGTGGGGGTACATCCTTAAGCATCACAATTTGTTTAGATAATGCCAGTGGTTCATCCTGTAGCCTTTAAGTTTATTAAAATAATTCTAGTCTTCAAAACTTTCAGGAAACAAGCGGACTCATCATTTCCTACATCACAAAATCTGAATCAAAAATAGGTTTGTTTGATTGTTTGTCTGATTGTGGTTTTTTTTTTTTTTTAGGTATGAATGGACGGGTTTTATAATGTGATTGTCTTCTCTCTCTTTTGTCCACTTTATTAGTTTTACTTCCTGGTATACTGCTGGCAAAACCTTTCATCGTTTTCAAAGGTATAAAGCTGTTTTTAAAAATATTGAGAACTTATTTGAGTAAGGGGGTAAACATAGCCTCTAATCATATTAACAAATTGGTGACAAAGTGCAATTCAAAAAAGAAAACATGATATTCTTATGCAAAGAGCACTAAGCAAAATCAAAATTCATTTCATGATGTACGGAATTATAGCAAACCAGAAACAAGGTCTATTAAACTGTGCTAGACAGTATTAGTATGACCCAATAAAACTATAACACTAACACAATCTAATTCTAAAAAAATATATTTTGAACCTACCGGGGCTCAAATTTGGAACAATATAACTGTGCGTCCCATTTAGAAAAAGAAAGTGCTCTTATCGCAAAGCCACTCAGCCACATGAAACAAAAGAGGGTTTGTTAACTAGGTGGTCCATAGGACCCTTCCTTGACTTGTCACGAAATTCAAACATCGGAGATGATCTAAACTGGAATAGCCTACTCATTGACATATAGTCGCTTTGAGAATTTGGTAGGAACCAAACACACCCATCACACATTGGACAGACACAGTACGGTATGTCTTCAAATCAAAACTATGTAGGCCTACTTTATGAAAGGTCAAAGTTTGGGGCTGGATTATAGTAGTGTGCTGAATGTTACCTGGGCTGGAGTTATTTCTAAAGACTGGAGTAACAGTGGTGATGCCGCACAAAGAGATTCCGTATCTTTTCAGCAAATGGTCGTCCTCCACTTGGGAGTGCTTATAGGAGTACCACAAATGGGCCATGACAAGGTGACTGACCCACAACTGGACACTGTCCAGGACAAACTGAACTCAACACTGACCAGTGTATACTCCATACGAAGAGGAAAAAAAAAAAACAATCCAAAAACCCCCCAAAATCAAACAAAACTCGACACACTTCGCCAAAGTACACCAGGAAGACTTTAAAATAAAAGGTTAGCAACAGACAGCAAACAACTGAAGTCAAATTAAAGCGAGTCAGCTGAAGCAATTCCTGTGTTGGATGACTGAGAGTTGACAGGTTCAAAAACCCTGAGAGGTCGAGTCAATCACATCATGAATCCCACAGAGTCTTAGACAATGAATTTTCACATAATGATGAAACACTCTTTCCAAAATGGAATAAAGACATCTAAACTTCTCAATGCACCAACTCCCTTTGAAAAAAGGGAGCATGTTTTTCTTTCTTTCAAGTTTTTCCTTTCTAGTACAATGTATTATCACTTGGCCATATGTGCTAAAGTCCCAATTGAACACTGAAGTCACGATATCTGTAATGACATCTGAGGCGTGGTGGGCTTTTAGTTTTTAATTCTCCTTTTGCAGATGTCCGACAAATTAAATCAAATTTTGTTAGTCCTTGAGAAATATGATGAGACAAGCTAGAAAAGGAAAAACCATTACAAGCATTTATTTGTAGATTCTAATTGGTGCCACACTATTGATGAAAATAACCCAATAGAATTTACAATAAATCCAGTAATTATTGGCCAAACAAGATTAAACAAATGTTGATAGATTCCAATGAGCACTACTAATGTATCAATTTATGTGAGTTTACTTTTACTGTATAGGCCTCTATATTGTCATCTAATTATTAATTTATTTTCCTTTATTATGAAGTGAAGCCTTTATCCTTAAAAAATATCTTCAGAACACCTGGCAGACTGATCAATATAGTAAACAACAATATTGCCACCCTCGCTCAGACAATGTTGTCAACTTAACAGCTCCATATAGAAAACACTTTCGAACTGATTCCAGAGGGACTAAAACAAGCGGACCAGGTGATAACCAGACAGCATAATTATAATGACTAATTTATTCAAGCCAAACATGTTAATTAGCAAGTGTAATGAAGAGGAAAGTTGCCTGTTACTTTAGACTACTAGGTACGAGGAGTGGATGTGGCCTAACATTAACACACACGTTTATTATGTGCACCCTGTGGTCTGAAACCTGAGCCCCTCCCATGATACACTTTCATTGATTTTATGCAGGCCAGCCTGGAAATTAAAATGGCTCTCAACCGAAAAAAATAATTAAAAAATTCATTTTCTAACATTTTATGGTAAATCAAAACCATGAATAAAGTGTCATGTTTTCACTACAAACCTGCACAGTTCTGCAAAGGGGATTTATTTACTGTTGAAACATGTATCCAGATTCATCAACTTGATTTTGTTTCTTTTACCAGGGGGAGCAGGGGCATTTGTTTGTGCTTTTTCATTTCTTTGCTATTAAGATAATTTTTCCCATTTCATTTTCAGGGAGGCCCACACAGCTATTAATTAAATCACTTTATTTAGATCTAAAGAGAACCATCTGTTACAAATTCCAAAAATAAACCTATAATTATACATATACTGATTGGGTGTCAGAATTTTCTTTAAAGTCGGACTCTTGTGTTTTGAACTCCAATCCCTTGAATAAGTATAATTATAATTAAAAATGCTAAAAATTATTCATTGATTATAATAAATTTATAATCAAGCATTTGATTTAATTTCCAACTGCCATTACCAAAAGCTGAAATTAAAAACTTGTAATTTTGCCCCTACAGTCCAAGCCTTAAACTGGTTGAGTCGGTTCCTTTATGAATATTTGTATTTGTGTCTGCATGTATGTAAGCACAATATGTGTGTGTTTGAGTGTTTGTGTGTGTGTGTGAGATTATATGCATCTGTGATTTCTACATACATTTACTGCAAATTTTACATTTATGTAAAGTATTCATTGAGGGGGTGTAGTGGCTCTGTGGACATCGCATTGGGCTTCGAACCAAGAGGTCACAGGTTCAAACCTCCGTAGGGAAATGCGTTTTTTCCTTAAGCAAGAAAATTTACCCCTGTTGCTTCACTCGACCCTGGTGAAAATGGGTACAGCTTCGGCTGGGAAAGTATTCTGCAATAGACTAGCATCCTTTTCAAAAAGTGATAGATCTAATCTGTCACTGTCCGCTTCATGCTACAGAAACCGGGATAAGGGAGAAAACAGAGGAAGCTTGAAGCGCTAGAAAACAGTACTTGGCTACAGGCGCTATAAATGTGTTTGTTTATCTTTGTGAGCACCTGTAGAGAACGCGTGCAAGTTCTGGCCACAAGCGTCACGCGGTGCGAGCTCGTTATCAAGTATTGAAAGTTCATTCTTTTCCTGCCTTGCCGTCGCTTGTTGAGTATGTCCGTGCTTTGCGTAGGTGTGTGTACATGATCTCGGTATTGGTTAATGCTACTAACTACCATCTTATTTGTCGGTAAACTCTCCTCAAGAATGGACGTGGATTCTCTCATCGCTGCCGTTTTTAATAAGCCAGCAATATGAGATAGAGGAAAAGAGCATGCCAATCTCAACATCATTGACGAGGCATGGAAGGGAATCAAGAACCGTAATTTTGGTAACACTGTCAAGCATTAAGAACTCTTCGGTGGAAGACTCCATCATTGCAATTCACGATGCACAACTGAAGAGTGTAGCTATCAGAAATTGTGCCCAAAAAGCGAGAGCACCACGCGTTGCCTATGTGCAATCTAAAAGATCCCTGCGCTTGTTACGAACGCGCCTGTAGCCCACAGTCCGTTTCACGTAAAAAATATCGTTTTTCGGCTCTAACATGTTAATCCTTTAATGCTGCTTTTTGAAATTTTGGATTATTGCCAACTTGAATTAGTCTTAACTTGTAATATTTTTTCACACCTAATCCGTTTGTCGTTATGACTGTTTATTCATGTAAATGTGAGCAATTTTAGGTTTTTCTGCTGAGCGCGTTTATTTGAAGTTTTACAGTAAAGTTTTATTTAGTCCGGGGAAGGTTTTGTTTTTGTTGTGAGTTGGAATTCAGCCGACCGACGGTTGGATTGACTTTGTTTATTTCGCCGCTGTACCGTAAAACTTATTTTCACAGAGGGCGATTTTTTATTTTTTATAGGGAGTAAATATGAAACTTACTTAATTAACGCACACATGGGACTCAAATTACCAACTTAATTAAGACTAATTAGTCCCATGCGCCGTACGAAATTTCAGAAACATTCATCGAATGCTTTAAAAGTTACAGAAAAAACGATGATATTTTTGCGTGAAACGAACTATAGTGGCATTTTACAATACATTTCCTCCACCCCTGGGGAACATCCAGTAAAGTATAGTCTATAGGGCACAAAAAATCCTTATAGGTAACCACATTAACACCAGGGAAGGGGGAAGCAATTGGAGTAAACTTTGTTTTTTAATGAAAAAAAAAATCGGTCGCTGGCAGGAATCAAACCCACGACCCCATGGCCCCAAGCTCTACCAACTGAGCCAATGTGCCTCCACTGCTATACTACTACTACTACTACTACCACTAGAAGTCAAATGTCCCACCTAAAGCTACCAAACGCTTTGATTATTTACAGACGAAAAAGACATTGCCCTCTCTACGGTACTCTGGAAAAATCAAAGATTTTAACAAAATGTATATTGATTAAATCAAAGTCCATGGGAAAAACACGTATTTCTCCAAAACCTAAGTTTTAAGATATTTACACATTAGTGTTTTGCATTACAAATTAAAACTAACAGTTGGGAATTTCACTTTAATATCATAAAACGATAGTATGGATTGAGTTCTGTCACTTGATATAAGTTCATACGATTTGTTGGTAAATAAAAGATTAAGAGAGATATAAGCGTTTTTCCATAGCACAGGAGGAAATACGGGTTTTCATAAAACCCGTATTTCTCGGTGTACTCTGAAAGAACACGCATATCTTTATTTAGGACCGGGGTACAAGAAATAAGCGTCCTTCCACAGCGCGGTTCAAAAGCGATCAGAGGAAACAAACAGCCTTTTCTAAGAAAGTTTGAGTTTGATAACCCTCCTCTTCGAGCTCTGAAAGAACACGTAAATATGTGTGAGTATGTGTGTGTGTGTGTATGTGTGTGTGTGTGTGTGTGTGTGAGAGAGAGAGAGAGAGAGAGAGAGAGAGAGAGAGAGAAAGGGAGAGAGAAAGAGAGAGCGAGAAAGAGAGAGATACAGAGAGAGAGACAGACTGACAGACAGACAGAGAGAGAGAGACAGAGAGAGAGAGAGAGAGACAGAGAGAGAGAGTGGGGGGATCAATGGAGGAGGCGTTACGGAAGGATGCAAAACGAACAGACAGGTAAATCCTAGTAAAATATCAGCGAATAAATTCCATTCATCATGCACTTGAAATGAGTGCTTTGATGCCCGGATAACGCTTTAAGGACATCAATTTTCCAATTCACCTAGCATGGGGGTGTGCTTGGCGTGAGCAAGCTGTACGCGGCAATTGTTTCGTCACCACTCTCTCTTCTCTTATCAGGGTTGTGTTCACTTCACCAATCAAAACAATCCTTCCATTTTTTTAAATGATGACATTGCCAAATCAAAATAATGTGTAAAAAAATGTTAAAAGTTTTGGCAAGCAATTGCTGAGCTCTAGGCATCCACCCTTCCTTCCCCAATGCAGGTTCATTTGCTATTCATTGAATTTGTAATCTTTCCTTCTTTCTCTCTTTCTTTGTTTACACCAAAGTTATTAACATTAAAGGGTTCTACCCAGGTGACCCCCCCCCAAAAAAAAAAACACAAAAAAAACAAAACAAAACAAAACAACCCCAAAACGGCAACACTCGTTTGATGTTGTAAAATAATTATTAACAAAGATATTTTGATAAAACTTTACAGAAACCTAATACAACTAACCGTATTGAAGATGTGAATATTTCATCCATTTTCAGTTGTAACTTGCAAAGTTACAGCACATTTTCTGAGTGACGTCCGTTGCGATTCAAGCAGGTGATTATTCGTCTTCGAAAA
>JBCHJU010267455.1:0-15109 GCA_039654505.1 Plocamopherus imperialis
GCTAGTATTGGTTTGCTAAAAGCACCGATTGGATGACTTCCTTTTGAAACCACGGCTACAACGTACCTCGGCTACAATGTACTAATTTCCCGGTCCGAAGGGAGTACGTTATACCGAGGTTCTACTGTAGTTGCAGTTGACAGCAACAAGCACGAATTGCACATGTATAATCATTGTATAATAACACTTCGTTTCCCAGAACTAGATCAAGCCTCGCGTGTCGCGGGCACTCGCATGTACAAACGTCCCACGTCTCCTGTGGTTCTGGGGACTCCACCCCACCAATATATCGCAAACATCACTCAAATTTCCCCGCTTTCCAGTCGTTTACTCCAGTCGGTCACTCCGATCAATTCCTTTTCAGTTGAAGATAAGTCCAAACCGGTATATCTAATTCATCGAAGCGCGTTATGACTTGGATCATTCTTCGTATCACGGTGACGCACAGAAGGTATAATAATCTCATTAGCCAAAGGTGCTAGTATAATACAATGAACAATTTGTAGTGTCCCTTTTAGCTCACACTCGTGCAGGTGAAAAAACACACGTACACACTGGCTTCGTGGAGCAGCGATTGACCTCGACGGCTAGAATCGTTCTTCTGCTTCGCGCGTCCACATACGAATAGGCATATGACACAGGCTTACAGGTTACTACAAAAATTTAATTCCTTACCTTGGAAGATGAGTGCGAGACAATATTATAGGATGAGACTACATCAAAAACCCAAATAATAATGGGCCTGAGAGAAAAACTTGATTTCTTGTAAAGTGCGATCAAAATAAGACAATTAGATTTAGAAGTCAAAAAGGAACGGAAAGTAGAATAAACACACGCTGTGATAACACACCAAGGGCATTGGACCTACGTGGTCCAGAAATTTGCATTTCTGTCATCGTAAGTTATTTGGTCTAGATTTTGGCCTTTGGTGGACATCATTTGGTGGTGGGGTTAGATAAGCCTCAGAGTCAAGGTCCTCAAAAATGGCAGGGTGTCTTATCATGTCGTTTAAAACAGCAAATTCAGGTTTAAGTGGTTGGATGAGATTGAAATGAAAGTTGATGGGAAGGACTGCAAAGTCAAGATAGCATTGTGGTTAGTGCGGAAAAAAGATCAGTGAAAAGTTAGTTTAATACATGTTTTGTCTTTATGTTTACTCTCCTGGTCAGTCTCCATGTCTTTGTAGGCTAATAGCATGTATGGTGGGACAGGGGGGAGGGGCACTGGGGACTCAGCGGCCACTTGAAAAGTTCAGGAAATGAAAAGTTAAGGAACTGGCAACCCTGTGTTACACTAGATCTAGATACTAGATCTACGTTGTACTTGACTGCGATGGCCGGGCGTGTTGTCATTTTCCTTGAGTACAATGGCAGTAAGCGCGAGGTAGGCCTAGATTCTTCAATTGATAATAGAATTGAAGTTGGATTGAGGTGGAGCTTATATGACTTTGATGAAAAATCTGGATAGGGCAGGATTTGCTTTTTACATGCTGCTATGATGTGATTGTCAGTGATTGTGAAATCTTAGTCTTCAGAATAGCTGACAAATTCAGTTGGTTAAATATTCTTGTCAAGGCCCCTCAAAAGTATTTTTTTCTAGTACATGTATTTTGATATTAGATCTAGTGTTTTAATGTTGTAGGAGGCCTACTTTATATTGGTTGGGAATTAAGTTTATTCCACAATCTGAATTGTATCAGGGAAATGTGAAGTCAGTTACATAGGTAACTATGTAGGCCTATGTTTTTTACATTGACTATTTGTTTTTTTATAAAATAGCAAAATGTGTGTGGGTTATATGTTAATATATATATTTGTGTTTAATGTGAATTTGAATTTCAGGATGCACCGCATACGCCATTTGAAATAAAAGTCTGCATGAAGTTCCTCCTTCATTTTGATTTGATACCCCTGTTTAAGACCCCCTGTAATTTCTCTGTTTTATGCAAAAGTTTGTTTCTTTTCACCAAGGTCAAAACCAGCATCAGATTAGGCCAGGTCTTTTCATTACATCCTCTGTCGAAGTCATATTTCCAGCCCTGTTAATTCAGATTGTCCAAGGTTGTACTAAACTATTTCTAAGTTGTCTTTTTTTTTGTGTGTGTTTTTTTTTTTTTTTTTTGTGTGGTTTTTTTGGGTTTGTTTGGTTTTTTTTGGTTGTTTTTTTTTTTTTTTGTTTTTGTTTTTTTTTTTGTGGTTTTTTTTTTGTTAATCCTTTTTCTTTTTCATTCTTAGGCCCAAGGGTTGTGAGCAAGAAATTAACAATTCAGGCTTTGGAAGAAATAGCCTCTGTTTTGAAGCGACCAGCTGTGATATGGGACAACATACATGCCAATGATTATGATCCACGCCGGGTCTTCCTTGGTCCGTATGACGGTCGCTCTCCAGAAATCATCCCGTACATCAACGGCGTCATGACAAACCCCAACACTGAGTTTGAAGCAAACTTTATGGCCATCCATACCCTTGGTCAGTGGTGCTGCTCCAATCCAGACGGTGTGAAAAAGGACATTGTTTCAAGTAAGTTTTATGTTTAGTGCCCACCCCGGATATTACACAATCCATGTATGGCAAGATTTTAGTGTCAAAATTATTTCACCTGCCTGGCCAAGATGTGACTTCAAAAAGGTTATTCCCTCATGTCTATATCTACTTGCATCTCCACTTCTGTCTTCAGTTGACAGAAGCTAAAGTTGGTGAAAGCTACATTAAGTCGTGCAAACACACTGTAACTGAACAATTAACTTTTTTTCTTTTTCCTTTTTTTTAAAGGCAGTTAGCCTGAAAATTCAATCAAACTGATTCTGTCTTGTATCAAATACTTTACATCTCAATTGTTCTTGTCTTGTCATATCTGCCTACCTTAATTGAATCCATACCTTTATTTCTCCCAATACAATTTAAAATATTAACCTTGATATTTTTTTTACAGCTGATAGAGACCGTTTGAGTCCTATTGCTGCTGATATTAAACTGGAGACTGAGAGTGATTTCAGCTCTGATGAAGACCTTCCATCTCGCATTGACTTTCGTTACCAACCTAAAGCCGCCCTCAAAGCCGCTATCACTCATTGGCTGGCTGAAATCCACAGCAGTCGTGAACCTCCACGCCAACCATTTCCTCGTGTGATACCGACACATTTACCTCCAGTTGTTCCTTCAGGACCTCCAGGTGTCTTACCGATTCCTCCATCCATGCCAGGTCCCCCAGTCATTCTTACTCCTTCTCCATCCCCGGCTAGCCCATCTGGTGTCCCTTCCTGTCCGCCCGGGAATCCACCCATCCCACCAGGGATCGCTCCGTTCCCACCGTCAGGTCTTCCCTCTCCTCTGGACATTCCTTCCAATGCACCTCCCTGCATGGACCCGTCTGACCTTGAATCTCCACAAGTTCCTTCTGGTGTGCCATATATGCCAGCTTCTCCACCAGCTGGACTTCCCCTTCCCGATGTGATCAAAACGTGCTTGACGCCATCCTCTACTTCCACCACCATCACCAACTCAGGCGTCATCATGCCAATCCCGGCCATCGACGCCAATCACAATCTTCCCGAGCCCCCACCAACTTTCCTTCAGCCCCCCAGCCTGCCTGTCAACAGCCTGTCTGACATGCCACAGTCTGACACAGAGTCCCTGTCAGATGGAGCTTCAGGAGCTGAGCCAATGGATATAGCCATGCCATGCTCTTCGTCTGATATCGCCGAAATTGCTGGATCTTCACCTTGTTCCGTGTCCATGCCCCCAGTTGATAACGGTGAACTTTTGTCTTTGGAGAAGCAAAATTCGTCCGACAGTTTGATGCAGGTGGAAAGTGCTGAAATGATGGTGGACAAGAAAGGAGATAACATGAGTGATAAGGTTTCTTATCTCACTGAAGATGATGCTTTTCTTCTCATTGATCTTTTCTACATGCCCTTTGAACATGGAACTCAAGGTCTTTTCCTGCTTCAGAGGCTGCATTGGCTTCGCAACAATTGTCAATGCATAGCAAAGAAAGGTGGAAATAAAAATTCCTTTGAGGTATGGCTTTTCACATTTTTTGTGTTAAGTTTGTCGTTTATGATTTATTGCTCTTCCTTTTTTTTTCTCTCCTTCCGTTATCTCTTTATTTTGATAGAAGCTTTCTCAGTAACTGATTACATCCAGAGTTTTTTCAATGGGTGGTCAGTTATTTTTCCTTGTGAAATTTTCAGCTGGTTCGGTTCTTTAAAATGCAACCGTGAGCCATACTTTAACCCCAGCTGTACTGTGTCATATACCGTACTGTTCTGAAATGTTAGGAGAATGTGAATGTAACGAAGGTGTATGGCTAAAGTTTGATATAATTCCATTTAGTTGACACATTTGAAACGAGACGTTGACAACAATGGACGAAAAAAAACCCATTACGGAAATGTCAACGTACGGCACAGTAAACAATAAAATACTAACTCCACAACATGGGAATCAACAGAATATTAGAAAGACATCACTTTTAGCACATATAAATATGTAACATCAATAAATTGAGGCGTAGCCTCAGTATTTCAGCAGTAAGTCGCCTCAACCTTGATGATGTAAACATTGCCTTGCAACACGATTCATGATAAAAATAGCCTTTTCTGTTAACAATGAACGGGAACATGATGATGGATATTTTAGGTCAGAGGTGACAAGAAATGCTATTGCTTCCAGTTCACAGAATTTTGGACATTAGTAAAAAAAACACAGAACATGAAAGGAACACACTTTCGATTTCCAAAGTGCCGCTGACAGCGGCGGAATGGACGTGCGGAAGTAGACAGATGCCGATTTTTTTAAAAAGAGGTCTAAAGTTTCTTTGAAATTTCAAGAGGTCTAAATTTTCTTTAAAAATTCATGCTGGAAATATTAAAGGAAATTTAGACCTCTTTTAAAAATGTTCATAACTTTCTATGTAGAAAGATAATCCAGAGATTTTTTTTTCAGCTATTCACAGTTTTAATAGGCTTATTCACCTAACAAAATATCTAAGGTCTAACTATAATAATAAGTGAGATTTTATATAACTAAAAATTTGTTTGTTAAAATTCAAGATGGCCACTGTTACCATGGCAACCAATAAATTATCTCTCCAAGAACACTTTTTTACATATATATGTTTTTACATATGTTAGTTTTTAAGTAACTGGTGATAGCAAATTTGAAGTTTCACCCCCTGTACCCCTTAAAGAAGGCTGTTGCCTTTTTGTTTCAAAAGGTGAAGAAATTTAAGTTAAATAACCGTTTCTAGTACTTTATTCTAACATATACATGTCTTTCATTCTTTTATTACTTAAGACATTTTTTTTTAGTGACTTTTCCCCCCATTTTTCATATTATTGAATGCCTGTTTCAGGCAACTGAATGGCACCATCTGGCAGATGAGTACTACGAAAAGGTGGATGTTGTTGTCAGATTGCTGGACAAAGTGGTTTCTGGCCCCAACAAATCTTTAATGTGTGATATCTACAGCTATTTGTGGGATCTAGTCAGCATTCTCAAAATCTGCAAAGCCTACATTCAGTGGCTAGGTATATTAATTATGTTCTTATGTTTTCCTTGTTTAATTTGGGTTTTATCTTTTTCTTTTTTTACGGTTAGGGTTTGTTTCTTGTTGATTTTGGAATGGTTGCTTTTGTGTTTGGTAAGGTAGGGTTCCTTTCTGTAGAGGCTTGGGAAAAGAATAGTAATCCCACCTTGCCCTCTCCGGAGTCCAAAGCTCTTTCTCCGTAAGACTAAATGATTGAGACAGTTGTAAAAATAAGATTAAAAAAAAATGAGCCGAGGGGGAGGGGAGTGGGTTTATGATGTAGCTGCATCCCCAGCGAATGTTAAGAGACCAACTCTTTCATGATTATCATGAACTGGGATTCATTGTATGATTATTTTGTAACTCTTCAACTTTATGTGACCCGTTATCCTTCTGTTCTCTCCATTTCAGCTTTGGGAATTGCAACTCATCCTTTGGCTCAACAAACCTACAGCTGTATCACATGTAGGCATTCTGTCGGCTTGGCCTTTTGTTCCTTTTTTTTTTTTTTCCCCCTTTTTTTCCTTTTTTTTTTTTTTTTTTTTAGGAATTTTGAATTGTGTTTTTCAGGAGGTGCAGCTTTCATCCTGCTATGCGACTTTTCATTAATGCGCCTTGTTTTCAGGCAATAGCGTCAGCCATTTTGAATTGTTGGATGGCATCAGCATGAGTGTCTAGGCGATAGATTCCAAACCATTGTGACACGAACATAATCTGAAGTAGTGAGTTTCCACATCACCTAGTTTGTCATCTACATGTCATTGGATTTTGTAGGTGATGATAACTAGGTTGAATGTCACACATAGCACCTCTTGTCCTTTCTGATTCTTCTGTGTGATAATCCACTTGATTGAAATTGTGGAAACGAATTATTCTGTTCTTATGAACTCAAAGCAATCACTTTATAACTCCAGGTGGCCAATATGTCTCTTACCTTAAAATGTAGAATGAAAGATTGTTCCTCCCATCCAAATCGAAAACTCATCTTTGGCTCCGATCGTAAACTGGTGGCAAAATCTATGAAATAATGTAGGCTTTCTGGTTACATTTGAAAAGTGAAAGAAATGAACACTTTTTGGCGAAGCAAATTAGTATCAGAAACGAAACAAATATTTTAAAAAATGAATAAAAGGATTTGTCATGGATTTTTGGTTCATAAAGAAATTCTAGTGAACACTTATGTGAAATCAAGATTGTATGTAACCAGAGGCTTCTGCTTTAGATTTTGCACATGGCTTCTTTCAAACTCATTCTGGAGAATGCTTTTGAAAGTTCAGCATTTTAACACTTGTTATAACCTGTGAGACAATATATAATGGAGGTTCAGTGATCTTGCTTTGTGTTAAGAATTAAAAACAAAACATAATATGAGTTTAAGTTTAACCAATTGTCATTGATTGAATAGACAAATGAGAAAGTGCTGCTTTGGAATCTATAGTCATTACCCTCTTGCAAACTTTTTAAAAATTATTTTTATTTTAAATCAATTCTTCACATCCAGTTTTTTTGGATTTTGAGGGTAAGCTCAAGGTTTCAGTCATGGAGCAACGTTTCTTGTTGCTCATGTAAGGATGCCATGTCCGATTATCCCTTTCTCTTCTCAGCTGAGATTTTTTGTTTGGGGCTCATTTGTTATTTAAATTCATTTTTGTTTTCTTTTTCTTTCTTTCTTTTTTTTTTTTCTTTTTCAAACAGATTGAGGGTGGGATTTTTTGTTTTTTAAAACTTATTTATTCTTTCTTGTTTATTATTATTATTATTATTATTATTATTATTATTATTATTTATTATTATTATTTTTTTTAATTTATTATTTTTTTATGCCTTAGAAGTGGTATATGTATGTCTACTTTTTACATTTTTGAATGGGTTTTATTTTTAAGAGGATGGGTTTTTCTTTTTGTTGCTAGAGAGAAAGAGGAAAAGTTTTGGAAGTGTATTTTGATCTGTAAATGAACGACATCCTTGTGGCATACATTTCGTTAAAATTGAATTTTTGTTGATGAAGCAGTGTTCTATAAAGGGCACAGAAACGTTGCAGAATGAAGTTTTGAGCTTACATTGCAAACCTTATCCCATTTCATTTTCTGGATCAAGTGTAGAAAGAAAAAAAATATGAAGTAATGGAAGTGAAATTAAAAGGAGTTTGGCTCCAATTTTCGATACTAAATGGATTTTCATCATTTGTAATATGATGGCAGTTGTGTTTTGAATAATAATGATGGTTATAATAATTTGTATTAAAACGATCCTGAAACTCTTTATTGATAATTATAATAAATTATCTGGGTTTCCAAATGCAAGTTTTTATGGGTTTTTTTTGTCCCCCCTTTGAACCAGTGATAATTACTTGAATTCTCTAAAGGCTGTGTTATTTACCCAGCCATGACAATTTTCCTTTAAACTTCTCTTGCAAGCAGAAGTTATCACTGCATTGATTGAGAGGACGAAGAAATCATGGTTGCTCCTTTTAAGCTGGAACTTGCATTGTTCCTGAACTTCATTGATTTATATATTTTATTGGAAGACAATACTATGTACTCTCTAGTCTTGATGCTAAATCATATAGATGGACTCGTATTTATAGACTCCCTTTTGGTCGAAAATTTGGTGCGATTACAATACACTCCACGGGTCTCAAATTTCTGCTTTTTAGCGAATTCCGCTATTGCAAGTCCGTCCTCTATTTTCCTCTGCTAGGTTGCCTGGTCCATTAGCGGAAGACATTTTGAAATAAACATGCACGGGCATTGTTAGAAATCGTAGGTAATCATAATGTAGCACATTAAGAGTATTGGGAATCAAAACCCAGCTTTACCAAAGCATCCTTACGAAAGTATTTGCAATTGTTCATGAGTATCCAGTAAGTCTCTTCGGAAAAGATATATCCGATATTTTCAATGCTTCTTCTAACGTCATGCGATTTCCATATTTCATGTGATGCCATAGAAATTATTTCCATGTGTGAATCTTAGATCTAGGCCTACTGACCAACAGTCTTAAAAAAAAAGGTGCTCCCATCTGCGTCAATATGGATAAATTTGTGATTGTGAATCATTCTTGAACCGGAAATATCGAACTGAATTGGACATTTTTCTTCAGTGTAGGGATTTTTTTTTGTCCAAGAGTCTTAATTCTTCGAATCTAGTGTCTAGAATCCACTTTCCAGATCTGTGTTAGTGCAATGTTAGCCTAGATCTAGATCCTAGATCTACGTTGTAGGTGAACGCAATGGTCAGGAGTATTTTTATTTAACAGTGTTCGCGAGATACGTCTGGATTCTTCAATTAGAACTGAAGTTGGATCGAGGATGAGCGGAATGGTGTTGCTCATATGACTTTTTATGTGAATGATTTCATTGTGACTGAAGTGTTTGTCTTCAGAATAGCTGACAATTACAGTTGGTTTAGAATTCCTGTCAACACGCCTCTAAAGTAATTCTTTATGGCATTTTGATATAATTAGATCCAGTATGCATTAGTGTTGTAGTAGATCTACTTTATATTGGTTGAGAGTTTGTTCCAGAATCTAAATGTGTTATTAGGGAAATATGAAGTCAGTTACATGGTTAATGATGTGGGCCAATATGTCATTTCATGGTCTCTATTTGTTTTTAGATCTAGATCTATATGAAATAACAAACTGTGTGTGTGCTATATGTTTAATATCAAGTGTATGTAGGCTATTTATAATAATCAATGTTTGATGTGAATTTGAATTGCTAAACGTGCCTCGTATGCCACGTCAGATTTAAAGTGAGGTCAACTTGGAGTTCCTCCTTTTTGAGAGTTGATTTGAGACCCATGACTCCACTTAACACAACCTCGGTTAGCGTGGCACTCCTGATACGGTGACCATTTTTTAGGTCCAACAACATTTTCGCTCGATTTGTTGGACTTGCGACACTATCTGGGGCACTTATACCATGCAGCAGCACCATACATGGGCCTAGAACCAGTTAAAAGCTATTGCATAGGCCTATACTTATACAGTGTATGTACCATTGGAAAAGGGGTTGGGGAGGGAGGAGGTTCATATCAGACAAGGGGAGTGGCGAAAGACGGCACGCGGCCTGTGAAGACGCGACGCAGCAGGGCAAGCCTACGTTTTTGCAACCTTCGGTTTGTCTTATCATACATTGCACAACTAGCCATCCACAGTATCATACACAGAAGCCAAAACTCACACTAATGCATTGCTAGACTATTGAGTGTCAATCAAAGTGAACAGGCTAGTCTACAGCTGACCCAAAATACGATTGGATGTCTCATTCTTAGGCTTAGAGGAGAGGAGTGATCTATATTTCAATCTGACAGGGGAGTTGACAAAAGGTGGCAAGACAGTCTGAGAGAGTGAGGGATGATGAAATATTGTCGACAATCTTCAATTACAATTATTAGTACACTAGACCTACCACATTGCTAATGGAAGCCAATCAACAGCTGACTCATAGCATAAATGAATATGTTTTGACTAATTGACGCTTAGGCCTTTGACCTTATTCAGCTTTTAGCTCAATGCAGTCAACTGTTCACATCTATTCCTGACACAGGTAACTGTCAAATAATAATAATAATAAGTACATTTCTATAGAGCCTAATGCCAAGACCTCTAGGAGCTTTACAATGTTAAAGTTTATAGGGGAAAAGTCATAACTTAAAATATATATAAAGTGTAGGTGTAATTGATGATAATATATTAATAAAAGTCAAACCACTCTCACATTTAAAATTTAAAAAATTTCAAATTTATAATTAAAAATGGAAGAATAAATGAACAGGTAAAAGCACATTAAAAGCCAAGGTATTACTTAAAAATGAAAGTCTTAAGCTGCTCTTTGAAAATTGCAACACTAGATGAAAATCTCACTGATGAAAGGAGTGAATTCCAAATTGTTGTCGTTAGTAAAAACTCTGCTCACCATGACATCTGCTTACTACGACCATTTTCCCATGGTCCCATCGATGTCATGCTAATCGGAGTGAACTGTACAGTAGAACCCAGATAAGTCGACGTCTTTTAAGTCGATTTTCGGCTTAAGTCGACATGATTTGAAATTCCCAACTTTTTCTCTATACAGTATTACTACATCGACATGTGATAAGTCGACATCCTCGCCCCTACTTTTCTCTTAAGTCGACATGAATAGCCCGAATCGACAGGCTCATCATGAACTTCAGGGCCAAGCCATGCGCATGTGTGAAAAGAAGGATGGTCCCAGAGGCGACTACTAGATCTAGTTTATTACACATGCTTGATTCAGTTTTAATGAAGAAAAAGTGTGCGGCCTAGCAAGAACATGGAGTGGGTAGGGATTATGGCGAGGCGAGCCAGTGAAAGGGATGAAGGGGGACGGGCGAGGTGGCGTGTGGGAAGAATGGCGAGGCGAACAGGTGGTTGGGGATGGAAGCGGATGAGTGGAAAGGCAAGGCGAATGGATGGTTCAGAGTTTGGAGTGAAAGGGAAGAAAGAAGGGGGCGGGGGAGAGTGGAGAGGGAATGGCGAGGCGATTGGGTGGTTGGTTCTAATGTCTTATATTAATAGTATATGATAGTATTAGTAGGCTATAGAGTAGAGTGCGAAACAAAGAAAAGATGCTGACATCAACATGTGTGTAGATCTAGTGTGTGTTGTGTGCTTCGCAAGCCCACCACGCGAGCTTTGCCAGGCCTATTACATGTATTATTGGGTAAACTATAATGGTTTCTTCTTTTCCCCTTCAAATCTACTGCAATCTCTTATGGGGACTTTCTCTTAAGTAGATGTGATTTCGAAAGTCCCAGCAATGTCGACTAAAGCGGGTTCTACTGTAATTCAATTATGTTTAGTAGACTTTCAGCTCAAATTGATCTAATAAAAATCAGTTTATCTTATCCATATTCAGTCAAGCCCCGTGAAAGTTAAAGTTAAACCACCGACATCGGGAAATTAATAAAACTGGCGGCTTAACGGGAGTGGCGGAATAACGGGGTGTTGGCAATTCAAGATATGAAATAAAGAAAGGCAACCAAGGTAACCTAAGCGCACAGGCAAGGAAACAGAGGCACCATCGCTGGCACTGTGTCGTTCTCCAAGCACAAGTATGAAAATGAGTAAAAGAAAACAAAAAATATATATATATATACAGAAATTGTTTCATCTTTATTTCAAATATTCAGTGACATGCAAACAAGCACAGGTATCATACATACAAACCGGTACAAAAATCTTCAGAGGACTAAAAGAATACAAATACTGAGCTACAATTGTGATATAATTCATATTTATTACAAAAATTACCTGTACATGATCATATGGGAACATTTCACATTGGATATTAGATGTGACTGCCATAAGAGTGTACCTGTTTGTGTGGTTAGCATAAGAAAAAAGGCAATGTTTTAATAATAACTGTTATATTATAACTATAACATTTTGACCAATTTCTTTACATAAGCTCCACATTCAATCCAGCCATCCTGTTCATGATGGCAATAAACAATACCAATGAAAACAATTTTTTTTTTTTTATGAAACTATTTTGTAGCAGCGTAATTCATTAATTAGACATGAAGAAATAAAAGACGTGCGAAATGAAGCAAAAATAAACAAAAGAGATAGAGATGAACCGCACACAAGCACAAACATACATAGACAAAAGGGGAGGACCAGAAAGATATGACATTATGCTGAATAGAAGAACAAAATTTATGCTAAGCACATACATCATATCATATTGGTTTTATAAAGTTAATCGCATAACAGCAATGCCTTCTTTTTATCCTCATGCCTAGTAAGGAAAAGAGAAAAATGTCATTCCATAAAAAGGAGAAGAAAAATATTGTTCATCCTTCAATAAAATAAAAAATAGAGAGGACATCTGGCCAGAGACTGACCCTATTGAGATGTCACTTTGCAGAGCAAATACTGAAGAAAATTCAATGAGCAGAGAAGAAAAAATTGGTAGGCCTATAATAGAAATTGAAACTCGCAAAGAAATTGGAATTGTTTTGTTTTTATTTTGGCAATTTAAAAATGAAGAATTATTCATTTCACTGTTTTGAGATTTCTTTGGTCTCTCTTTGGGCCGGCCAGGGGCTTTAAAAAAAAAAAGGAAAGAAAGAAAAACAAAAACAAAAAAAAACCAATGGCTTATATTTCTTCTGATGAATACATGTAAACGTAGAGTGGGAATTGAAAATAACAATGTTAAACACACAGAGATGTAATGCCTTTTTTAGTTTTACATACAAATGCATTACTGTTCACTGGACTATCATTACAATTACAAGATGACAATTTTATTAAATTTTATGGTATATATAGAAAAATGAAAGTCAAAGCTTTACACAATGGTGAGACACATCAAGCTTGCAGTAAACAACTTCAGCAGCCAAATTTATGAATAACTGGAGGAATCAATGAATTTAATGAGTGAATAAAGGATGAATGAAAGAGAATGCTGCACTTTTAACAAATACATGTACATGTAGTTGAATGAATGAATGAATGAATGAATGAATGAATGAATGAATGAATGAATGAATGAATGAATTCATCAAGAGAAGATACACTTTTTCTTACCATCAAGAGATGGTTTTCTCACTTGTATGTTGTGTGTACATGTATACTTGACTGCTACACATAGCATAAAGTAACAGAATCGTCAATGATACAAAAACATACCAATTATCAACATTTGGATGGACTCGATTGTTGTATTTGAGTCTTTTATTTCACACTGTTATATTGTGTCTTTTTTTTCTTTCCCCTCTAGATCTAATTCCAAAAGAGAATAAGGCTCAACATTAACAATAAAAACATCCAAAATAGAAGGGGAGGAAATGCATAAATCAAGAGTTCCATCATTCTCTAAATTCTCATAGTATTCCTTTGCTAGTGATGATTGTCCAATCAAGACACAGATTTGGAATAGATATACAGGAGTTGAGGTGTACAGTAAAAGTAAACAGGTATTTATGTGTTGAAGTGTTATTGCGTAGTTGTAGGTTGAACACATTTCATTCCTTTTTCAGTTGGATTCTCTGCCCAGCTGCCTACTGAAGGCAAGACTTGATAAAGTCGTCACAGGAGCTGCCTTAGTAGAGCTTCATCAATGAAATTTACAATACATTGCATCATCAAAACATCTATAACATCAGTGCATCATCATGTTTTTTTGGTTTTCTCTTTTTTTAACCTTTCACACTCTATATTCTTCAAGAAAATAAAACTTGAATACACATAATCATAAAATATTAGCACACACATAATCGAGGTTCTTGATTTAATGAAAATAAACAGAGTTCTGGTGTACCATACTCTCTTCTAGCAGAAAAAATAGTATGTTGTAGCTATAGTTTCACTTGGAAGTCAGCTCTATTGACAAAACAGCATTAGCTTGTTGTATTCCTCACATAAAGAACGTCAACCATCGTGTAATGGGTCTATATATGTGGTTTGTCTTGAATCTGGTTTTGCTTTTTGTGCGGGGGGGGATGTCATATTTTTAATAATTCTTACATGCTTGAAGGAAATCATGATGAAAGGACACACGAAAAACTAAAACTAAAAGATGCCAATATGATTAGCAGTGACCACAGAGGAATGAATGAAAATGAAAGTCACTATCAGTTTACAGAATGATGGTCTCGGACACAGAACACCTAACTCCGAATTTATTCAAAAAAATGCTTTTATGTTTAAAATAGCTCATTATGATGACATGCACGCTATGCATCAAAATCTATGTTGTCAACCGAATGGAAGTCTTTTTCAAATTGTCATGTGACCAAACCACTCAAGTCTGGTCACTCTGTTACTACACGGGCACAAGTCATCCAACTCCAATAAATAAACACAACCCTAAAATAAATAAAAATAGGCTATCACTGTCATCTTAGAGACAACATCCATCAAATAAACAAACATCTTTTAGTATGCTAACGAGCTGTTCGGAGCAAATCAGTTGTTGTTTTTCCTTCCGTAAAATTTAGGTTTTCAGACCTGGTGCTACTCTGTGCCCGAGATCATCAATATGTCACAAATGAAGCAACACCTTCAATAGATTTTGATTCCTTGGATGAGATCAACCCTTAAGCGGCAAATGCACCTAGGTCACTTACTCATGTTTCAAACAAGGCTTGATGACATTGAAATAGTTACCCCTTGCGAGATTATTTATTTTGATTTAATGGAAAGAAAGTAAATATAGTAGTTCATTTTATGTAAAGAAAGTAAATATAGTATGTTAGTTGTAAAGTAACTAAGCTGAAATAAAAATGTGGTCTAAGTGAAATAATCAGCTTTGGTATATAATAATGATTTTATTCAATTTCATTATCTCATACCTAAAATAATTATAATCACTACATTGAAGACAGGAAATTCAACAAAATAAAGCTCTAGATTTTTTATTTTACATTTATTGTTAAAAGTCATGACCAAGATCTCTTAAATATCAGAAAAAGACCAAATCAAACTCCAATTCAAATAAGTGATCTTTACTCAAAATGAAGAGGGAGAAAAAGAAAAAAAAAAGAGAGAGAGAGAGAGAGAGAGAGAGAGAGAGAGAGAGAGAGAGAGAGAGAGAGAGAGAGAG
>JBCHJU010268560.1:0-15108 GCA_039654505.1 Plocamopherus imperialis
CTGCTGGGGGAATAAATGTATTGTAAAGCGCTTTGAGGCTTCGGCGGAAAGCGCTATATAAATGCAATATTTATTTAATTATTTTATTGTGTTTCCTCAGTTAGCCATGTTCCACGTCGCCCACGCCCAAAACCACGACTGGGAAGACATGGCCATAGGCCCGTGTGCTGATGACGGCAGAATCAGCAATTGCAGGTACGGTCCATCCAAACGCCCTGGGCATATTCGTTAACCCTTGGCAAGTCCTTCATAAAACAATTAATTAATAAAAATAATACATGTAAATATTATAACATGTCGGATTCTTCCACAGCCTACCTGGAGGTTTGGTGCTTTCACAGATTCAAGAAGATATTTTTTTTAATTGAACAGTCCAGATTCACGTCATACAGTAAACATGTAATTGTATTAGTATTATTATATTATACATATAATTATAATTATTAGAATGTGCATGATTTCTTGAATGTTCATGCATCGGAATGTTCCATTTTCTTTCAATAACAAGACGCAAAAAGCGACAAAGTCAAGTAAATCAAGAAGTGTGAAACAGAAATTGAACTAATGTACGTGTGAACTGGTCGATCAACATCTCTCCTCCTCCTCCTATCTTCAGGATTGCTAGTTCCTGAACTTTTCATTTCCTGAAACTTTAAATGGCAACGAATTTTGTTGGTTTTATAAATTTATTGGCCAAAATGTGTCTCTCCTGGTTTTAAAACTAAACACAAAACATGTAATGTAAATATAAATACATATAAGTGCCAATAAAAAAAAAATTCATTTCCTGAATTCAGGAAATTTACTGAATAACGGCAACCCTGTATCTTCCCAGCGCCCAAACTAAGCCGTCCCGATACTGCCTCTATGTACCTGACATAGGCAGCAGTCACGGTGGCGGTGGTGCCGCCAATATTATCTACATGGTGAGAGAGCCGACTGAACTGTGCACGTGGTGGGAACTTTGCGGTTCAAGTAAGTATCGGCGTGGAGGCCTACTGCTTATACATATCATATACTTATAAATGACTGTACTGGGTGCGAGAAAAATAAAACGCGCAGGTGCCATAACAAAGATCGAAATGAAATTTCATACACGCCTTATTAAACTCGGTGTCAATATGTATACATGTACTGATTTAAAGCAAAATATCAGTAAACGAACACAATGACAATCATGCCAACGATTTTAATAGAGCTTCTCGGAAAACCTAATACTGTATCAAGGCTGTGTAAATTGTATACCGCGCGTCTTTCGAAATTGCACAGCCAGGTACAGCGAGTCACGGATTTAAAAATGATTTCTGTTAATAAAACAACGTCTATTGACTTGTTTGCACTTTATTTAATTAAAATCGGTCCATCAAAGCGGAAGTTATGCCCACAAGAGTGAGACATGGTAACGCCCTAATCGAATGACAATGCTACGACGGCCGTCTGGTGGTAGGTCTAAATGAAAACTGACCGTTGAAACGACAATGCTTCACTAAAATTGACATAACTTCGATTTGCGTGAACCAATTTGATAGGGATTTTGTTCAATTGACTCGGTATATATTTCTCTACTAGATGAATTGTCTGATTGCAAAAATCATTTTAAATCCCTCGACTCTCTGTACTGAGCCAAATGTGTGACGGTCTCAAGCCCGAGACGACAAGGGGAAATAAAGTGCGTAATGTGATCGAATTAAATTTTTAATGTAGCACTACCTTCTACATGGAGGGGACAAAAGGTACGATTTCTTTGATTACGCAGTTGACTCGTCGCTATGGTGAAACAAAGAAACAAGTATGAGGTAAGTGGCTTGATTATAACACAATGAAATAGATCTGATATAATAGATCTAGACAAGTTTAATGGGCACCATAGAGAATGATTACAAAGGGAGAAGAAATGTTAATAGAAAAATAAGACAGAAGAATTTTGGACCCACTGAGACTTGAACCCGGGACAGTGGCACTGAATCGCCTCGCATAGAGTCGAAGAGCTTTCTTACAACAACAAAATAAAAATAAATAAATAATTAGGTAAAATTCCTCTGTTTAATCTCCGAAGGAAAATTTGTCATTTGGGTTTTTACCGAAAACTGAGCGTCAGCCGCAGAGCAGCGCCACAAACGTAGTGTAACCTTGCCCAAGGGTTAAATCACAATGTCCCTGACGGGATTTGAACCACCCCTTTCGGTTGTCAGCCAAAAGCACAACCGACTGTGCCACTGTGACCAAACCAGTACACTCCTTCCAGTTCAGCCTCACACAAACAAGGCTTGGTTTGGTCAATAAGATTGATAAGAATGCTCTTACGGGGTTGAGGGCGCTGTCATTTTGCTGAAATTTCCTGATATACTATCGACTGGTTGTAGTCTCGAAATTTCAGAATTTCAATTTAATTGTTTGGTTTGATTTGGATTTGTCTTTGTTTTTGTTTTGTCTTTTTTTTTTTTTTTTGTTGTTTGTTGTTTGTTTTTTGTCTTTTTGGGTTTTGTTTTTGTTGTTTTTGTGTTTTTGTTTTCTTTTTCATCGCTGTTTTTGTTTGCAACGCCGGACATCCAAATTCAACTACAAGTACTAGTGTAGGCTATATGCATTTAACACATTATAATAGCATAGTATAGGTTTTATGTCATTAAATTTCAATGTGAAGACAACACACAACTCCCATGTCCATACTACAATAATAACACATGTACCCGCTTTGCAGGTGGCCAGAGGAAAATGCCGAATCCTTCATGGTCTCCCCCGATGGGAAGATTTTCGTTATTTCCAAGGTCAAGGAAAGTCAAGCTAAGATGGCCCAGCTGCCCGCTTCCGGTTGGGATCACGTGACCACATTAAATATGACGCAGGCGGCCACATTGAGAATTTCTCTCTCATTGCTCATCCTCCTATAACGATCCTCGAGGCGCTGACATCGCAGACAGCGGCAAGGAAATGCTGGTACTATTCAGAGATGCGGTCTACTATTACATATAGGTAACATATTATCATGTAGGCCCTACCTGTAAAATTAGATATTTTCTTAACACTGATCCTTCTCAAGCAGTAAGTAGACGTATGGTGAAGTGCAAAAGAAACGGAAATACAATTAGAGACTAAGTGAAATTCAATATACCGGTATGCTTAAAAAGTAAAATCACTTGCCTTCCAGTTGCTCCAATAGTGTTGCAGGCATTTTCTGCGACGGGTAATAATGGTTCCCGCCGGTGCTGACGCACCTTAACTCGATCATGAGCCGGAGTTGTCGCCCTTGATCGCCCGCTTCTTAGTCGATTCGCCGTGGTTGCTATTGCTTGCAGTCGGTTGCGAAGGCGATAGATGGTGCTCGGTGGACTTCTACTACAGCATTTGTAATTTGCTCAACGGATTCACCGGACTCCAATTCCAATCGGCCTATAGCTCTTTCGCGGTTTTTAGCCGAAAGCCTTGGCATCTCTATCACATTCACATGTCTGCTTCGATTTGAAATGAGTTTTTTTGGAGATTTTATAGGGCTGCGGTGCTTGGCTGAAAGAGCACAAGATCACCGCTCACAACATTCCGTGAGTATCAATGACGAATCTTCGACCAGTGAAAGCTTTGCGAGATTCAAAAACTACCAATCATAACGATGGAAGCAAAGTTATACATATTATACATAGTGATACATGTACCACTTATACCAGTTCATACTTGCCACCGGAAGAAACACTAATGACATTTACATTCGCGTTTCTTTTGCACTTCACTAGATCTATTTGTAACTTTGTAATGTAAGCATACGTAAAATATTACAGTGAAAACTTGATATAATATATAGGAGGGAAGGTGGGTGCAGAGAAAAAGCCCGTTCTTTCCGATCCGATATTCAGGGGAAATAAGAAATAAGTAAATAAGCCAACCTTGGCCAGTCAAGCGTATTTAATCAGAAGCTGGCTGTGTGATACATGTAGTTATATAGTGACTCACACTCGTCGCCAGCAGTCGCCAGCAATCACAGCATCGACATCAACTTTCCTCAATGACCTGATCTACCACAGTGATGGGTCCAAGAAAAACCATTTCCTCTAAAGGCCCTAAAACGCCAACCCCATTTTACCGCCTATTTCGCCCTGAAACAGGCATTGGCGGTATACTAGGATTCCACAGTACTTTAAACCAACACTTGAACTTACAGATAACAGAACGCTGGTACTGATAGTGACATTCTAAATATTTAATCATAAAAACAAAAAATTATATGTACATGTACATGTATTGTCCAGATACATGTAGTAGAATATGTATATATATATGTACAGTGTTTTGAAAAAAAAAAAAACTGGGTATTTTTTTTTCCTTTAAAATGTTCACCATATTATTTCTCATTACAGCAAGTTTCACTAGGTAAATGATTCTTGTGTTGAAACCTCTATCCTTTCATTATGCCAGTGTATCAGATGGAGATTTCCTCAATGCAGCAAGGAATGATGCACCAATCAAAGTCTTGTTCTACGAGGCCTCGTCTTCAATGCAGGCCAATGGCTGAACGCCTGGCTCCCTGAGATTTTACATCATGGAGGACGGAAAACATCTGCAGGTCTATTACTACTATAAAATAGGACAGCCCATTGTAAGATAAGCATTATTATCAGTGTATCAATCAGCCCTCGGCTATCAAAGCTTTGGATTGCAAACAGGAATTTTGCTCCATTTTAGATTATAATATCTCTTGATCGCTTTCAAACAATCGCACAGGGATTCTCTACGAACAACTTTTCATCTTGATTTGCTCTGTCTACATTTCATTCTTGATTGAGAATGGGTGAAGAAAGAATTGATTTTGTCTCAGATTTTATGTTCTATTTTTGCAATATCAAAAGCTAACACTCTGTTACTGGTATGTACATGTAGGGATTAATTTGTTCACATTTTTTCAATCAGCGGCAAATGAAATCGGGAAGACACAATTTGAGTTCTTTGCACTAAAACATGCAACTCATCAAGCAGAAATTACTAAAATAAAAAACAAACACAAAGCAAATAAAAATAATTATTCAATTTAATGTAAACATATCTGTTACCTCATGAGACTTTTTCAAACATTTTACATAAATCTGGTACATAAAAAGAAGCACCTTCACCTGTGGCATGTAAAAACAACTTTCTTTCTTTCATACAAAACAAAACATTATGGAAATCTTCATTAAAAAAATGCAAGTCATACAGGAACTCAAATTTTAATCATACAGCTTTGATATAACTATAACAAGAATAAAAGGACCTGCCTCTAATTCTCATTGTATCAAAGGTCTTGTATTGGGATACTATGTACAAAGAAAAAAGAGGAAAATATAAATAACTTCTTAAATATATTTATAATGTGGCCCACTGTTTCTCAACTCAGCTGGATCAATTCATATTACACACAGTAGTGACGACCTAACATCTCGCCGCCTAACATCCTGATCTGCCTTACATCCCACTTTTCCCAGACAACGGAATTTTCTTTATATAAATTGCCCCTTTCATCCCACCCCGTCCGCCTAACATCCCACCTTTAGAGTGAGGGAAGAGGGGTTTTCAACCAATTATGTGAGCCAAGGAGAATTTTACTTCCCCACAATTGTTCTTGTCTCTATCAAGTTCATTCCTTGTGTTGTTGCTGGCCATATGGGCACAATTAAACGTGTTTGGTCAATCTTGTCTACCCAAAGCGTGACTGCAAGACGCCATCCAGACATCAATTCATATTGCTACATTCTTGGCCATTGCATATTCACACCTCTCTCAGCTTCCACCGCATCCCATTATGGTACAACTCCTCTCATATGGTCATCACTGAGCCGAAACTACCTGCCACTTATCATTAAGTCATAACTACAAACAAGATTTTTTTTCATACTAAGTCTGCATTATGATACAATTTTTCAGGCCCAGAACAAGCAAGAGCCCAATCTATATTATTTTGGGTCTATCTCTTCCTCTTCTTCCTCCTCAAGCATCCTTCTAATATCAGGGCTTCAACGTATTTGAACTGCCTCTGATTATACTTCAAACAAATCTCATTTTTCTTCTCACCAATCATTAATTCTTTCTAGAATTTAATTCTTTGTCACTTAACTCATTATTTCCATAACACGCTCACAGATTCTTCCACAACAACATTTCAAACGCACTGATTATGTCCTTGAAGATGAATAATACAACATTCAAGCAATCACATTTTGACAATCACATCAAACTTACATCACTCCAAAACAAATCCTTCTCCACAATCTTTTTTCACTTATTAAAAATCACATTATAAGCCCGAGTTAGCCCCATTTTCACACAACTGCATTGATACTCATATAGCTCATTCTTACATCTTTCTCTTAAATCTTTTTACCATCTTCACAATCACTTCTACAACTGAATCTGGATGTCGATAACACATGTGCCGATCTCCGCCATTGACCACTAAGTGCTGGGCTGTAGGGAAATGCTGACTAATCAAACTTTGCTGAGCTTGGGCCCATGCCTGAAAATATATTTGCATGTAATTTGTTTCACTTCATGGTTAGGACAACTTGGTCAAAGCTTTGTAGGACTTGAATAAATATCCTTATAATTATCAAAATAAAATAGCATGCATTGGTTGAAGTATTAAGCAAAGTCATCATATCTTTACTTCTAAGAAAGAAAAGAAAAAGGAGATGAAAGAGAGAGAAAGGAAATTAATCTGTTTAGAATCATATACATATAGGCTTCCATAATATAATATTATGTGTGAAAATAGTATTATGGTCCTGATTATAATCAGATTGGTAAATATTGTAATAATTATACATTAAAAATGTATAAATGAATAACAAATTAAAAATGAATAATACACTAACATATTACAGTAAATTTCTGACTTCAGATCTATTCAAAGTGTGGATTTCATCACGATACAATTATTCAATCAACACATGAAATAGATCTGACACATCAAATCTAGACAATTTCAATAGGCCCCATAGAGAGTAATTACAAACACCGAAGAAAGAATTTAAGAAAGAAAAATTTGGATCCACTGAGACTTGAACGACAGTGGCACCAAATCAATTCTAATGTGTCAGATCTATTTCATTGTGCTATAATCTTTGACTAGTGTATGACTAACTTTGTTAAATGGACTTGGCATCTGCTCATCATGGTAGTTACCAGTGAGGATTGAAACGGAAACATTGGTGGGGAAGGCTTTTAATCTCCTCACAGTCCTGGTGGAAAAGAGGAGAGGAAAGAAACATGTATGATATTCATTAGTTCACAGTGCCATGGTAAAGTTAGAAGGAGAATAATGATGTATGGTAAGAGAGCAGAAGTCAAAAATACACTTTATATTTAAATAGCAGGAAACTCCATCACTATTATTACTTTCTATCGATTAAAAAAAAAACCTTCGCATACCATACTCATGTACAATGGATGTGTTTGTGACAAGATCTACATTGGTATAGTTCACATACAAACCTCATGCAATTATATAAATACCGTCGATGACTGACACTAAACTACTGAACTTGAAAGAATTGCTCTATTCTATATGATGGATAATTTTTAGATATGGCATTGGGATGTCTTATAAAGCTGTAAGTTTAGCAAAGCAGATATATCTCTTAATTCAGACAAAAGATCTTTACAAAAATACACAGGACCATGTTTTAGCAGATTAGACTGTGTACAAAAATTTATAGGGCAATGTTTTTAGCCCATTAGACTTTAAACGAAAATATGTAGGGCCATGATTTCATAGAATAGGCTATATTAAAAAAAAATTGTAGGGCTATGTTTTAACAGATTAGGCTGTATACAAAAATTGGCAGGGCCATGTTTGAACAGATTCAGTGGTATATGAAAATATGCAGGGCCATGTTTCATCAGATTAGGCTGTATACAAAAATTTGCAGGCCACGTTTTAACAGATTCAGTGGTATATGAAAATATGCAGGGGCATGTTTCATCAGATTAGACTGTATACAAAAATTTGCAGCCCATGTTTTAACAGATTCAGTGGTATATGAAAATATGCAGGGCCATGTTTCATCAGATTAGGGTGTATACAAAAATTGGCGAGGCCATGTTTTAACAGATTAGACTGTATGCGAAAATGTGCCGGGCCATGTTTCAACAGATTAGGCTGAACATAAAAATTTGCAGGGTCATGTTTTAACAGTTTAGGCTGTATAACTGTATACGAAAACTTGCAGGGCAATGTTTCAGCAGATTGGTCTGTATACCAAAACATAATTTGCTAAGCCATGTTTTGAAAGACTGGACTGTATACGAAAATTTGCAGGGCCATGTTTTAACAACAGATTAGGCTGTATACAAAAATGTTCAAGGCCATGTTTTACAGATTTGGTTTCTGTACTAAAATATGCAGAGCCATGTTTTAACGAATTAGACTCTCTACAAAAAATTGCAGGGCCATGTTTTAGTGGTTCATAAATATTCAGGGCCATGTTTTAGTGGTTAATAAATATTCAGGGCCATGTTTCAGCAGATTAGGCAGGTATGCAAAAGTATGCTGTGGCCTGATCTTGGAATGTTCGCGGATCAGGCCATAAAAAAAAAATTTGCAGGGTTATTTTTAAGAGGATTAGGTTCTACATAGAAAATGGCTATATCATTGTGATACAGTACAAGCAAATACAGACACTACATTTGTGGTGGGCCTCTAAACCTGCTTTTATGTCAACAGTGTCTCACCTCATTTGAGAAAAAGTCTCATTGATATAGTAATGTTCATCAACCACTGAACTGATATGACGTGGATGGCACAAAAGATGTTTCTGGAAGTAAAAGAACATGCATGCCATGGAGGTTATTTCAACTGGTCAAAACAGAAATTAAGTTTGGATTACATTGTTCTTGTCTGTTTATCATTGCAATTATTTTATCTCGAATAAAACTAAAATTTTGATGGAAAGGCCTTTTAGATTGATTGCTTTTCTTCTTCAATGTATATTAATATTAAGAAAATGGGAAAAAAAAAACAAAGGCTAAAAAAATTGACCTGATTACTGAATTTTATTGTATCCTATCCATTTTCAAGCTTTGGTTTTATTCCTTTTTACTTTTTTATAAGGGGCCCCTCTATAACTGTATCTCTATTAAAATGAAAAGCTCAACTTGACAAGAGATATTAACAAAGTCATCAAATCAACGAAATATTCACTGTAACTACACAAGCCAGGCCTTGTAAACAAAACTAAATTCAAAATGAAGTCATATGTGTCCTTCAATATCACAAACATTTTGACTGGCTTATTGTTTCCGCTTAAAAAAGGAAAACGACAAAAAACAAAGCCTTGCCCATACTAGGAACAGACTTTATACTTGAAGATGGATTACATAAAGCAATGTAATAATCTGTAATAATCAGTCCTGTGAGTGAGTTGTGTGCACACACACATCTTGATCTTTGAACATTTTACCAATCACTCTCACTTCCCTTCTTTACCAATCACTCTCACTTCCCTTCTATATATAAAAACAAACAAACAAAAAACAACACAGCTAAACAATAACGTTAAAATAATAAAAAAAACGAAACAAAATAAAGACACAACAAAAAAAACAAAAAAAAGAAAAAATAATTATCTGCAAACAATTTCATTCACTGTAACGCAGATGTCGAGGAAATAAATAGGGACCTGTCGGTTTATAACTTCATCCTCAACCAGTTTCCCAGAAATGGGTTGCTTGACAACACCAGCTAGCAAGCCAAGTCGTGTAATGCCAGTTGCAGCAGAGAGTTGCATCGTTTGATGGGTTGGCGTTAATGTGTTGAACCTGGTAATACAAGGTGAAATCATGCATTAACTTTTTTTTTTTTTCATAAACAGTATTAGCATCAAATTTTAAAAAAAGAAAGAAAAAGAAAATAAATTTTTCAGTCCTTAAAATGATTGTATATTGTTGCATCATTGATTTTATTGAGATATTGCTCCTGCCTGTTTTCAAGGACTTCTAAATGACTCAGGCCTTTCGGTAATTCTAAAAAGGGAAAGAAAAATTGTAAATACCAGTATTTGGCCCAGAGTCCATCTGCTGGGTTGAACAATTCATCTGCTAAAGGATTGACCATCACCATGCCGTACACATCGCTGTTGAAAATTTAATTTGACATGACAGAATTTTTCTTTATTTATGTACGTTTCAGCATTCTTACTCGCTTGTTGTTGTTTTTTCACTACCATGTATTTTACAAACCCATGCAAAGTCACTCATATCAGATACATATTATATGATAAAAAAAAATAGATGGAGGGAAGAGTTTAGGATGATAACTAATTTATGCCTTAGTAAAAAAAATATCTTCTCTAAAAAATTAAAACAAAAACAAAAAAAAGAAAAAGTTGAATTAAAAACTGTCAAAGATTGCAAGAAAAAATAAATGGTGGAGATATAAAGTTTGATCCTGTCTACAGGATGATTCAACCATACTTACAAATTTTGTGAAATGCTTTGGAACCTTAAGAATCAATAACATAAAGCCTATACACATTATTGTTGCTTTTGTGGTTTCTAAAAAGTTCAAATAAAAACTGGGAGCTTTAAAGCATCATATAAAACACATGCACACGTTCATGCTTTGAAATATAAGTTAAGTTATTTAAAAATCATGAATTCTCATATTCAATAACATAATATCAGTGTCTTCAAACATCTGAAAATGAATCTTTCCATCAACAATTGTCTTCCCAGTCCTTCCCACCAGCCTACCTAAATTTTGATAATCCTTGACAACCATCGAATCTACACTGTAACACTGAGTTATTATTCATCCACTTGGTCAACACTTTACCTCAGGTCTCAAATTAAAATCCTGGCTGTGTCAGGTATGACATTTATTTTTAACTCCAGCTTAAAATGCTGACCTGACAATAGGCCATAGAAGATTCGTAAAAACAAATTTAAAAAACATTAAAACAATAAATAAATAAAAAGAAATGAATAAATAACCCTCACCCCCAATGAAACCCCATAAATATTAAAAATCATCATCCCCATCTTCATAAAAAACAACAAAACAAAGCATCAACCAAAAACAAAACTAGTAAAAAACCCAAAACAGCACCCTTGCCTTTCGTAGATCAGGGTATAAAACTGAGCTACTAAAGCACCAATCTCCGCTCCAACTAAGATGAAGGGTTGAGGTTGTTGACTACTGGAAGTTAGAAGCGCACGGAGGTCATCCACCATTCTGTAAGAGAGAGGGAGTCATGAAAAAGACTTGCGAAGATGGGAAAAACACCAATCTAAAAATAATGACATAATTATGCATTATCTTTAAATTATTCATGGATAAAATCTGTGCTAAAATAAGAACACATCTTGGCTGCATGATTGAATTACAACTCAAAATGTTAGGAGGTGAAAAGTGTGGACTTATTTGTTTTAAATTATTCATGGATAAAATCTGTGCTAAAAGAGGAACACATCTTCGCTGCATGATTAAATAACAACTCAAAATGTTAGGAGGTGAAAAGTGTGGTTTTATTTGTTTTAAAAAGTATCTGAAAATACTGTAGAATTTAAAATAGAGATACACATCAATGTATGCAATGATTTGTCATACTTTTTGTCTTACACCCATATTTATCTGATGTAATCCAAATTAGTCATTGAATTTCTGCCTGCGAAGAACTAAAATATGATGGACTAAAATAAATTTTAAGCGCAAAAACCAAAGATGGAAAGAGAGCAATGTGTCAGCCGAGAGAAATTTTAAAGATAGTTTTGTATAGCATATATTTAATACAGTAGTTACCGCCTATATGTCCTGTCCATTGGAAGCAGCAAAAATGGACTTCTAGCCGGACCGGACTGTTTGCTGGTCGTTGATCAGCATACCATGCAACGCAAATGTAAGGGGTCAATTTATTTGATCATTTCCCTACGTCGCTGTGTAAGGGCAGCTATGGACAACCAGGTGCTATTAATTCAAATGAGCAAATGGGTGTTGAAACGGATGAGAAGACAGTGCGTTTGCAATGATGTCTTATTACATGTATACCGTACACATCACCACGCCTATGCCAGACAGTTGTACATGTGCAAGAGGACAATAGGCAATTCACCCTTTGACTTTCTGCCCATTCTGCCTAATTAAATGGGAAAAATTGTTGTTGATGGACCTGCTTTGCCTGAATAAAAGCAGACTATAAATAATTAGTTTTAGGCGAAACTCAGGATTTTCAAGCGGTCTATTAGAGAGATTATTTATAAGGCAAAAAAAAAATTTTTTTCCCCAAAATGGACAATTATGCAGAACAAACTATTAGCTGGAGGACCAATAGGCGGTAACTACTATAATACTTAATAGCAAGGCGGCTTTGTAAAGTATATATATATATACGAAGAAATATCGGTATTTATTCATTACAATAAAATTATTGGACAAAGGACAAGGATGATACTCACTTTTCCACAGTGAAAGGCATCCAGTCATGTTGGGATGGATTAAGTTTTGTTTTTTCTTCCTCACTCACACTGGACCTGTTCTGTGACATATTTTAAAATTTAATATTTATGAAGTACAGGAAAATTTTGATGTATAGATCTTCAAGATAAACACAAAAGAGAATGTCTTGGAGTCATGTTGAAGCTAGTCAGTGCTGGAATTAATGAAAGTCCTAAAATTCTTAGCATAAGCCAATCCGAACTATAAGCCCCATGGCCGAGAGGGAAGGAAAAAAGTTGTGGTTAAGAGTCCAATTTTTAATGTATATATCTTGGAGATTGTCTATTTAAAGAATAGAATAACTGCAATTTGATTCCATTATGGTCTTTAGAAAAGATGAATTTATACCACAAGGTTCACTTGAATGACACCGGGAAAATTAAACTTCACTAAAAAGCACAGATCCCTTACCATAGGTCTTTCACTGAAACCAATGCCAGCTCTGTCATAAATGCATACCTAAAGAGTAAAATACGAAGAATCAGACCAGGTGACAAGACATTGAATTGAAAGGATAAAAAGTCAGTTCAAATTTATTGAGATTATTGACCTTAATTAGCTAACTGCATCCATTCTTAAGCTTCAAAATCTGACTCAAAGACAATGATGGAACAAAAAAAACGTTTAATCCTCTTTGTAATGTACAGATTTTGCACATTTTGTTAAAATAGAAACATGAAAATAATTTTGCAAAATGTATTAGAGACAAAACAAATTATACGTCCATATCCAAATTGCCCACATTTCAATGTAATTTTATATTACATCACTTGCCATATTTCATAACAAGCCAGGTGCCCAAGCGACCACTGGCGTTTGTAGAATGGCCCAAAATCGTGTGATTCAAAAGCCCTTGTGCCACATACTGTCACTTGTGATTTGAATCACGTTGATCCAAGAAGACCTCAAACACCCATATGCAGTATCTTATCATGTAGCAGAAAAAATATTGCTAGTGGTTTTAGAAATACATTTCCATAATGTTTCAATTCGAAACCCTAGCTGATAAAGAAAAACAAAACAAATGAAACAGTTTTTTTTTGTCTCTCTTGTAAAATTGAATTCTGTGTGCGCTTAGGCAATTGAATCACAAGGCCAACAATGTATGTTTGTATGCATAGAATAGAGATACAGTCATGACCACCAAACATCCCAGTCTGCCTTACATCCTACTTTTCCAGGGTAACAGAATTTTCTCTATACAAATTTGCCCCCTAACATCCCACCCTGTTCGCCTAAGATCCCACTTTTAGAGAGAGGGAAGAGGGTTTTTCAACCAGTTTTTTAAGAATTTTACTTCCTCACAATTGTTTTTGCCTCTGCCAAATTATTGAAATTCATGCGTCGGATTGTTGCTAGTCATATGGGCACAATTAAACGTCTCTGTTCAACTCTGTGTAGGCAAGGTGTGACTAAAAGACATCACCATCCAGACATCAAAGTTAGGCAACAATGGCTGCTCGTTGACCATGCCTGGGCCGTGCCTTTGGTCTATTTTAGTGTGATCAGATGGACTTACATGTGCTTACAGTAATCAATTTTCACTAAAGACCCTACATACTAGATGAATTCTTATTGCTTTGTAGTGAAGTAGAGTTTAATTAGTTTCAAAGGGATAAGATCACTTTAGAGTCAGCGCTATCTTATTAACATGCCCTCTCCAATGTCCTTTTTCAAGGCAACATGCTTAGCCATGAGGTAGGTATTCATTGATGGACAGGATGAAAACTAAATCATGCCCCTTAGAGTTAACTGTGGTCATGCCTTTTTGGCTTAGATTGTTGCTGTCATTGGATATCAATGAGATGCTTATGTAACATTGTACGGGCTGTCTCTAAAGCCATCCGCTTAAGATCCCGATCCACCTAACATCCTACTTTTCTGTTTTCCCCATTCGGGGTGGGATGTTAGGCAGCCACTAATGTATACATTTAAATATATATAATGGTACATCTTGCAGTGTCACATTTAATTCACTTAAGAGGTAAAAGATGTGCAAATGAAAATATGTTTTGAACTACCCGAGTATGCTTGGCTATTTTGGCAGCCACCAGTCTCCACACATCAGAACTCATTCCAGTGGGGGCATCCAACACAACTGTGACAAGACAATGGTCAATGGAAAATAACCAGAATCAGCTCGTGAGTAATGTTTTATATACACATAAATATAAGGCTTTGAAAGAGTATCTCCTTCTTCCACCACCCATACAGAGAGTTAATCCACCCTCCACTCGTTTGCACCTAACATTCCTCCACCCATACAGAGAGTTGATCTAAATCCCGCTCGGTCGCACCAAAAGCAAACTCAGTGGAAACAATGTCACCATGGGCAGGTGGAGCTATGGACACAATAATTGTTCGGGAGAAGCTATTTGCAAGGGGATTAATATCAAGACAGAAAAGGACAGCAATTTCAGCCGCAGTCACAGTACCAGATTGTCAGTGGCTATTAGTGGCAGCTGAGGCCCTAGTGCATCACTGATCAGGTGGAACCTTGGGTCATAGCCCTGCTAGACCCTTTGCAGTCCTTTCAAACCTTTCGTCTAATAGGGCCGGAGCTTATCCCAGTTTCTGTAGCATGAAGCGGACAGTGACAGATTAGATCTATCACATTCTGAATAGGATGCTAGTCTATTGCAGAATACTTTCCC
>JBCHJU010269670.1:0-15095 GCA_039654505.1 Plocamopherus imperialis
TTATTATTATTATTATTATTATTATTATTATTATTATTATTATTATTATTATTATTATTATTATTATTATATTTTTTATTCATAAACGACGTAGGGAAAATACTCTCAGGAGAAAACCAACCTCAAATTTTTCGCTGTTGACAGCTTACCCTTAAGAGAGATAACGCCCGAAGAGGATGCAGAATTCCAGAGGGATCGTGATGCTCTCATAAAATGACAACAGAAAGGCAAATGAAATTCCCCCCTGCGAAATGCCAAGTGATGAGCACACAAAGAAGCAAAACCCCTGTGATTCCCGGCTACAAAATCGCACAAGAGACACTAAACAAAGTGAACAACACACGATACCTAGGAATCGAAATAAGTGACCAATTAAAATGGGACAGTCATATAAACAATATAATTTCAAAAGCAAACAAGACCCTTGGCTTCATTCGAAGGAATACATGTATACACATGTGTGCCTGTAAAGTAAAAGAACAAGCTTACCGCACACTGGCCAGGTCAACTCTAGAATATGCCAGTTATGTTTGGGATCCATACCACACTTTAAAATTAACAAAAATCGAAAAAAAAAAAATGCAAAGAGGAGCCGCACGTTTTGCTACAAATGGCAATTCGGCTGAAAAGGGGTGTGTGACCAAGGTACTTCAACGGATCAAATAGCCTACATTAGAACAGAGGCGCAAACGCTCGAGGATGTCCACCATGTCCAACACCATCAATAATGAAAACTCACCACTCACCATTCTAGCACACTTCAGACCGGCACAACGGCGATACGCCTCACGCACCAACGATAGCTCAAAATTCACCAATCCACAAACAAACACTGAAACATGTAGGCAAAGTTTCTACTCAAGAACAGTGAGAGAGTGGAACCAACTCACATACTTAACACTCGGCAAACCAACAGTAAAATGTTTCAGGATCTCACTGACTGAGCTGAGCTGAAACATTTACAGAGTGACAATTGCGGAATAGGCCAAATGGACCTTTGCATATCAAGGTCCAGATTCCAGATTCACAAAGGCCAAAACAAATTTTAATGCTGGCTCGCACTGCTACCACCAGCCTGCGGCCACAAGACAAAGCATGCACTTCTAGGCCGCCTTGGTCAAGCGCCAGGCTAGTTCTCCGTCTTCCTCGGTCTGGGTGGTAGTATGAAACTAATTCTGTTTCATGGTGGAGACACAGATCCAGGCCAGGCCTAGACCACTGCGAGGCTTAAAGCCTAAGTGGGGACGCACGCGACGGACTCTCTTTGCCTCCGTATTTTGCGGCCTATTGCACTCTCTTGTTTTCTACACCTTTGGTACAATCAAATGGGTCTAGACAATTTCAACAGACCCAATTCAAAATGATTACAAACACAGAAGGAAGAATTTTTTATATAATTTTTCGTACCTACGACCACTTAGACTTGGACCCGGGATAGTAGTCTGAACTCACTCCAACAATGAGAAAAAGATTCTTACATCCCATGGATATAAATAGGAAGGAATTCTGCAAGGCGGAAAATCGTTCTTATAACCTATGTGTTCTTATAAGCGGTGTACTTATAAGCCGTGAATACTGTACAGGGGAAGTAACTCGGATTTCCTCACGGAGGTCAAAGGTAGTAGGCCAATAGGAGTAAATGAACAATATTAAATAATAAATCAGGCCTCAGCTTCAGACCATTGTAATTTTGTAAACATGGCACCGACAATTACAATTCCACGACGAGTTCCATTGTTAATGATCACAGAAAATGTTCTTCTGCCTGGATCGTCTATGCGTATTCCTGTTCGAAGCCTCAAAAAGTATGATTTCGTAAATTTATAGGCTAATCCTAGATCTAGCTAGTGTCACTCACGGCTCCTATGTCCAAATGGGTGGGTTTTAGTTTAGTTTTTAAAGAAACTAGAATCTATTAATAATAAACTGATAGATCTATGTTTTCAAGGCTTGGGTCCTGAAGATGGTGTTTAGGCTTTTAAAAGTTAGTTCTCTGCGAGCAGCGTTGAACAAGCATCGAGCAAGAGAAAAAATCCCGGGAGAGGCCCGGGACGATAAAATCCTAGTGAGAGACCAGGGACAATAAAATCATCGTGAGAGAACCGGAATGCCCATCCGTATAATATAAGTGCTTACAAAGCTTAGGAGCCTTTCGTTTTTTTGCGAGTGACTTCACTTGATGACTTGCCTCTTGCTCTTAATTTTATTGCGTTCCTGTTCCGGACCGGACTACGAAACATTTCGAAATCGAGGCGTTCGCTTGCTTGCTTATTCCTGCAGGTGTCAGGGGCCAGTGACAAGCGTGGCATGGGGCGAGTGAGGGTTGTTCTTTTGCCTAGCAGGGGCGGGGTGATGAGACGGCCTTGTTGTCGCTTCCAGCACCATTCGGTTTTTGTTTTGTTTTTCAGGGGGTTGGAGTGGGGAGAGGGGGGGGGGAGACACATCGTCGTTCACGGCCGTATGCAAAATCGGCGCGCACACACACGCACACACCCGCGCACGCAGACAGACAGGCACACGCACACACACATACACGCATGCACAGACACACACGCCATGAAAATCTAGGTAGATGGAAAAAATTGAGCGTTTTATTTAGCGCAATATCCACTTAATGTGCCCTTGTAAAGCGCTTTGGAGAATTATTTGGTAGATTTGGCAGACACCCTGGAGAATCTGACTGTATAAGCCCTTATTCCAGATAGGATGATTTTAAATTTGAGTACATAGAGAGGCCAATCACTCTTCCTCCAAGCGATGTGGTAATTCTCTATGGTTGCAAAAGAGTACATGATGAAAGAAATGTGAAGAAAGAGATTGCAATATAAGTATATTTGGTTTCCAGCATTGATCTTCAATTCTTTGAAATCTTTTCGATCAAAACATTGAATTTTGTAGCTCTTATTCTGTAATCTAGATTTGTCTGTGGAATCTGCATATTATATGACTCTTATTCTGTAGTCTAGATTTGTCAATAGATTTTACATTTTATTTTATGGACATGTTGAGAGAACATAACAAAAATCATTATTATCATTTGTCATCATCATCTGTTTATTTAGTGATGGTAGTGTATTTGATTTAACCGTCTAAGGAAGATTCCCTAGCCAAGTTTGTACTTTCACTTTCTCAAACAGACTAATTGGTAGTTTCATTAAATGTCATTATTTGAAGCATACCATTCTAGTGTAGGTCCATGGGCTGGAAAAACTAGGCAGGAAGTCTCCACCTAATAAGAAAACAAAACCATAAAGTTTCAAGTGTCAAGTTCTTCAGGTTACAACAAAACCATAAATTTTCAATTAAATTCTTTTTCACGAAACAAGAAATGAAAAAGTAATCAGCTCATATATATTATTTGTAGTCTAAAAATGTGGCATTCATCTAAGCCTGTGCTTATAAGTGTTAAATGATTTTGAGATAGGCTATTGCCATGTTAATGTAAGTCATTCATATCTTTCTGTAAGCAGATGATCATTCAGTTGTAATATAGTGTCATATTTTATTTCTTTGTGCAATGCCAGGTCGTCTCTTGTTTGGTGGCTACAATGACTACACAGTGAATGTATGGGATGCCCTCAAAGGCAGCCGTATCAACATGCTGTACTGCCATGAAAACAGGGTCAGTTGCTTGGGTGTATCACCGGACGGCACATCTCTCTGCACTGGAAGTTGGGATTACACATTGAGGGTAACAGTGTTTCACAGTCCTTCATCTGTATCATGTGGCCAAAGCTAGATCTGATTATCTTGATGAAATATTCATGAGTGTTTATCAAATCTCTTCACCTTTTTAAATTAGATCACTGTTAGTGGTTTTAACTGATTATGAAGTTTTCATCAGAATGAAGGGGAAAAAAAGGCATTTCTTAAGCCATTCATTTTTTCTCCTTGCCATCCTAATTATTCACTTCGCTTTTATTCTGGATTGGGAACTATATGTTATTGTGTATTTAAAAAATAGTTTAATAAACGCTCCACTGTAAAGGCAAAACAAAAAAGTAAACTTTTGGGTGTATACTCTTTGTCAGACAACAAAAAATGATTAAAAGACAGTGAAACAAAAGAAATCAATAAAAAGCTAGAAAATATAAAAAAGAAACAAATATGAAAATGATCTAGATCTAGAAAGAAAAACTGAGCTATGAGAGAAGATTGAATAATTCCTCAGTCCTCTAAGCTTCACAAAAATTTAAGAAAATAAATATGAAAACTGAAGAAATAGGAGACCCTAGAAAAACAAAGTACAGACCAGAAATGTGCTAGCACATTTAGACTAAAAGATTCATTGTAAGATGATTTTTTTTTTTTTTTTTTTTTTTTTTTGGTAAAAATTTATTTTGGAGTTTGACTGTTATTACTCTTTCCTTTCCTCAGGTTTGGGCATAAGGCCACATGAGTGCAAGCCTCGGACAGAAACAATTCTGTTGCCAAGAATGTAGTGCAACTGCAGAAAAATAATTTTCATTGTCAAGGTGTTGTTAGAGTCAGAGAACATGTGTACAAGTCATGTATGTTGTATAATTTTGTACAATCTTTCATCATCACCTTATATCCATGTATGTATATACCTGTTAGATGTTTATGTTAATGAATGCATACACAATCCTCACCATGGTACTTTTGTGCTTCATTGATCTCTATGAAAGATTCAAAGGAAGATTTCTGATGACAACGTTTTAAAGATCATCTCAACATTTTTGTTTAGTTTAATGAAAAGCAAATGTTCTCCCCTTTCCACGTGGTATTCATGAACCATAGCATGATTTTACCCGACAAGCTTGAAATATCTTTTGAAGCCGAAGGTCCAGTCTATAATTAGAAACAAAGTATTGACACACTCATCATACAGGAGCGGGGAAATAACAAGGAGGAATTAAAATATTCATGAATAACTCCTTCTTCATTTCAAATCCCGTGCATTTTATTCACAACTCATCTTTCAGGAAACGGGTGTAAGTGACAGGTGCTTCTGACAAGAGTCCCTTTTCCTACTGATCTTGATGATAAGTGATAAAGCTTCAATTGCCATCTTTCATAACCATCCAAGTGTGAGTTGGTTCATATAAATGACTTGACCAACCAACCAGCAAGTTTTGGGTAGAACCATTTAACTGTTTGATAGCCTGTATCAATTTTTAAAATTCTTTTTCACATTTATCAAAGATTGCGTAATGAATGACTCACACACACAGACACTGTCTATCTCTTTCTCTCCTCTCCCTCCTTCATTTCTATACCTCACTCCCTCCCTCCCTACCACCATCTCTCTCCCTCTATATGAACTGCCCTTTCCAGAGGTCTACTTCCTCTTCAAACAGGAATCTTAAAACTGATGTTCCCGGCTTTATTTCCTGTAAAGAAAATGTTATTGAATAATTACTTCACCTGTTGCATTTCTTTTTCTATGGATAATGATCAGGGTGTTGCCAGAAAAACTCAGAGAGTAAGATTGAAACATGAAGAGCTATAGTCATGAAACAATATTAAAAGCTTTTTTTGTTTGGTATCTTGAATCTCATTTGAATGGGGGTTTTTCTTAGCTCTTTCAGTGTGAGTGTAGCTAAATTTCCCAGAGGAGTCATTAGAACATTTAAACATGGGTACCCCATTTTATATAATACGGCATAGATAGAATGTGTACGAAAGCGAATCTACATCATAAACATATCATAAAGCTTGGAAGAAAAAAAGCCATACTTCTTTCCGTAAAAAGGTCATTGAACACACAAATAAATTCATATGACATACACATACACAGGGGGTGCAATGGCTGTGCAGTAGTGCATTTTTCTATGGACAGAGAGGTCAAACGTTTGATAGCTCTGAGTGACACATGCGTTTTTTCCTTAAATTTGAAAATTTACCCCTGTTGTTTCACTCGACCTAGGTAAAAATGGATACAGCTTCGGTGGGGAAAGTATTCTGCGATAGACTGGCATCCCATGTAGTTTAATTCAGAAAGTGATAGATCTAATCTGTCAGTATCTGCTTCATGCTACAGAAACGGTATAAGTTCTGGACCTATGAGCCAAAAGATTTGAAAGGATTATTTTACTATACATACATACTGGTACGTATGTACGTACATACATAAATACCATTTTCAAAAATACAGGGAACAGGTAAATGCACATACACACCCATCACCTTCTTTTGTGCATAAATGTAATGTGAACTTCGGAGTTCTGATCTCGCTGTATTCATTGATCTGTTGGAGTATATTTAATTCATGTACAAGGGCCAGATCATGGAATATTCTATAATCTCTAATCAACATAGTTGAGTTTAAGTATTATTTTGGCTTTTGCAATCACTTTACGTCTCAAAGGATAGTCAGTTTTACTGTAACTGAGTTCATTTAATGACATCATTTCTTCATTTTACTATTTAAGCTTTTATTCTTGTTATTTTCAGTTTTCATGTATGTGTGGATTTTTACCTTTGGGGAATATGCTAGTTTCTGTAAGTTCCTGTGTGTTCTTTTAAAATTTTATTTTTATTGCAAACAGATGTAAACAGGTGCTGTCTTTTTTTCTACAATATTGAATTATTTTTACCCCTTATCATTTCAAAAAGCCATATGTTAATAATATGTACCCTTTATATTCTTATTTTAAAGTAAGAGGTCTACAGGCTGTAATTTTATGGGCCTTTTTTTTTTTTTATGATCATGGGTTTTTTGTGTATGATTGTTACATTGTTGTTTTGTTGGTCTTTTTTTTACTATTTCACATCCTCACATGAATGATTTGAATGGACCAAAAAGCTACAGTTGGCTTTTTATAGGACCAGTGATCTTATTTTGATTGTCCAAAGTTACGATCACTCAAAGGTGCCTGGGTAAAGTCCAACAACACAATATAAAGTCCAGTGAGAGGAGAACCGTATATGACAATAATTCAGTGTTAGATTTTCTTCTCTAGAAATACCTACCGCTTCTGTCACAGGATTGATCAAGGCTAAGAGAAAAGCAAAGTGTAATGACTATTTTGAGTACGGTAATGCAAGAGTAACGGAGAACTAATATGTCTGATTACAGGCTTTCAAATTGTCTTTTTTTTTCCTACAGTAAGAAATCAGGGCTGTTCAGGTATCATTGTTTTGGGTTTTTAGGGTTATTTTTTGCTTTTTTTTTTTTGTTTTGTTTTGTTTTGGGTTTTGTGTGTGTGGTGGGTTTTTTTGTTTTATTTACTTATTTTAAGGTACTCAATTTCTTAACTCCCAATGAACTCAAATGCACTTGAAATATTTTATCATCAATTTTTGAATAATTTTATGGATAGACCAGTATCTGCCATATGAAATTGAAATGAATGTTTATTTTGAAAGCTTATCTGTACAATTTTAGTCCTTTTTTTATCCCATGAAATGATGTGTTCAATTTTTCATTCATCAAAATAGACTCCACCTTATTTTTTTTTTAAATCTCAGACTACACATTTTCAACATATTTTGTTCAGTCAAATCACCTTTCACACTATTGTGTTTTTTTACATTGTTTATTACTGATAAAAGCTGGTTATGTGTTAAAGATGGTTTAAGCCAGTTTTGTGTCATTTTTCGCCCATTCTAGACCAACCAACATGTTTTTGTTCATTTAAATGCTTCTCTTTGCCATTTTAATTGGAAAGTTAAAAAAAAAATTATATTGTTCTGTGATTAATATCAATAACAATAATGATAATAATGAGCATGAGTTAAAAAAAAAAAAGGTTTGATCCAGTTCATTGCTAATTGTGAGAGAAGCATTGAAAAGTGTACTTTCGATTACATGTATTGTGATTGTATAAAGGCCTAAGTTTATTTGATACATACCTTTTATTTATTGATGGCTGTTTCGTTGGGCTGTGATCGTTTGACTCTTGCTATTTTCTATCTTGGTTGGTGCTTGTTTATTTCAATAAGTAAAATACTCATTATCTTCTAGTCATGAAAATTTATACTCCTATATGCATTTTGCATTTCTTATTCTCAGTTTCTTTTGCTCTTCTTACATTAATATGACCTGTAGCATTATTGAAATGTTACTAGTGTTCTGTGATCAATGTTCATATTAGCATGAATGGAAGAGTGCTGTACCGGTACTATGCTCCATTTATAATACCTTTTTCACTTTCAGATTGGTAAATTTTACCATGTATATCACTCAATAAAAAACAACAACTTTGTATTCCACTTTTCACAAGCAAATTGTTTTAACAAATTAAAGTTATGTAATGTAACATTCAAGAGTCAATAAATGTTGTATCACTTTTTAATTTTATCACCATTTTTGATGTTCTTGTAAGTTGTCAGATTGAATGAGGATGCAGTTTGTCTACCACTGCTGTCCACTGTAATTTTTTTTTGTTTGAAATCAATGGCTGTTTTGTTTTCTTAGGCTATTAATGTTTATCGGTTGTGACAGGGATACAAAAGAGCCCAATCACTTACATGTATAGCGTGGATGTCGAGATGGCCCTCACAACTTAGATCTGGGCCGTAAACCCGGCACAGGAAAACCATAGATTATTGATGGATGAAACATCTTCCAGACTTATGTATGACACCTTGTGAATTACACACTGCACACAGCATGCACCCTTGGCTAGGCCCAGTGTGCCTTCGCGTTCGCCGAGCGAGTTGTACATACATGCTGACTGCATAGAGAATATCTTAACCTGAATGCATAGAGTCTGATTACAGGCTTTCAAATTGTCTTGACCTCCCGTGATATCAGATAAAACAGGGATTGGATATAACAGGGATTTTGTATTGGTCCTATATCATCCCTGCTATATCAGGTTTCCACTGTGGTTATTTTCACTGTGACATTTATAATCAATAAGTGTGATCATTATGAAAAACTTATCTTGACTATTATGACCAGAATAGCGGGAATCTATCCATTTTTAGTTTCTTAAACCTTTATGTGATAGAGGTCACATTTATCAGAAGATTCTACATGACCACCTTTCAGAAGTATAGGCCATTTGCACGACTTTCCTCTCCTATCAGTTCAACCCAGTTTTTCAATGATGTTTCACAGGAGCCCAACTCTTTTACCCATGATTCATTCTGGCTATCTGGCTGTAGTCCTTGATTGTGCCAAGTTAAGTTGTATTCTCATCTGACAATTTGCGGATATTTATGTTTTAATCTTTTCTGATTTTTTTTTTCTCAATTTTGAGGAATAGTAGATCTAAATTGTTAGAGAGTAGAAGATGCTAAAGATAATGGCTTTTTCCCGTCATTCCGTTCAAACATTGACTATTCTTCCTGTATTTACAACCCTACAAAAGCACCACAGTAGACTGGGTGTTAGTGTAAGTATGAGGTGATTCACAAAAATCGATATAATTAAAATTGGTGTGTAGTAGGATATAATTCAAGTTCACAGGCCTTTATCTTGATTTAGAATAGAACTCGGTGTACAAAGCCGGATTTTTATTTTGAGCTTCACATGTGTGCATGGTTGAGAGAAAGATAAGGGTTCATGCAATACATCCTTTTATTCACAAAAAACAAAACAAAATAAATAATATCGCTCTGACTTTACTCTTTATTGGCATGGTTTTAATTTGCAACAAACATTGATCACAGTACAAAGAATTGAATTAGATCTAATAATGATAATAATAAAAAAGTGCCACAATGGATAGCTCAATATGACATAATAACAACAAAACACTAAGTCTTCATTCGCTGATTTAAATCCATAGTCGGACATAGTGCAAGAATTCAAAAAAGACTCCAAAAAAAAACAAAAAAAACAAACAAAACAAATTCAATCAATCCCAAAAAAGTTGAAAGCTGAGAAAAAAAATTCTTATTTAACCACACAAAGGAGGAGTGGGTAGGCAAGATCAGGACTGCACCTCTCAGACTCTCACATACATTTCTTTCTGCGTATTAGATGGTGCATACAATACATTTTTTTCCTCAGCTTTTAAATTGATTTATATTTATTTTCGCTCTTGTCTTTAGTTATACTGACATTTGTTTAGTCTTGCATATTGGCTTACAAAGGATTTAAACAGGAAAATTTAGTTTTGTTTGGTCCTTTGAGTGTGGACTGAACTTTACTTTTACATTTTTGTTCTTCCATCATGTGGATTGAAATTATGAATCGGATTTGAGAATTGATTATTTAGGCACTTTCTGCATCATGAAATACGTGTAAATGTAGACGATACATGCAAATAAATTCAAGAATGGTCAAATCATTAATATTTACATATTTTGCATTTTAACAACTGTCTTTAAGGTTGTCATTTTTCATGTAACCAAATATGTAATTAATCTATGAACACATATTTATGTTGCATAAGTAAGAGAGAACATTAATTCACAAGTGCAATCTATACAGTCAAACCCCGTTAAGACGCTCCCCTTAAAACCGCCAACCCCGTTTTACGGCCTACTCTCGCCATGTACGAAAGGCTTTCCTTATATATCAATACTAATGACTCATTTAACGGCCCATCGCCATCAGCCAAAGATTTTGAGTGTCTCAATATGACCAAAATAGAATGAAATACCCCCCTTAAACTGCCACACTGAGAGAGAGAGAGAGAGAGAGACTGCCTGCCTGTTGCGCGCGTGTGGTGTGCTACCATCATAGAGCTAGGAATCAGGAATACGATTATATGCCGGCGATGGCACCTCGCCTGCTTGAAGAATGAAAAAAACTAGAGACAATGTAGGGATTTCTAACTGTTATATCTAGCCTCTTTCTGCCGCCATGGTTGGTCTAGTTGCATGTTACAAGTTGGCGTGACAGCCTTGCTCGTTTGCTGGCCTGATCCTAATCCACGAATCATGCCACGGCACTAAAGACAAGGCCGCGTGCTCTACTCCAGGCCTACTACTAGTCATGGATCTAATTATTTGAATCAAGCGGCTTTTGGCTGCATTCTGCATTGACCATCATCAATTTCTCATTTTCTTTCATACTGTTGACTTCGGTCAGTACACATACTGTTTCATGGGCTTGAGATATTATTTAGTGAAGCCAGGGTATCTTTTTTGGTTCCATAGCTTGAATTGCCAAAACCCCGCTAACCCGCCACTCCCGTTAAACCGCCAATTTTATTAATGTCCCGATGTCAGCAGTTTAACAGGGTTTGACTGTAAATATATCATGCAGATAACATGGAGATTAACAGATTCTAGCAAGGACAATGAAAGACTGTATAGTATGGATGAGTTACAATTAATTAAGTCACATAATATAGATATATTATAATTATTATATAAATAAATACAGTGGAGTCCACTTAAAAAACCTTGCTTTAGATGAGTTCTCAGTTTGTGTCAACTTTTTATCAGACCCCATTTTCTCTCTCTTTATCATTTCTAATGAGAGTACAATCTATATATATGCACCCTTGACCCGTGGCCTGCTTAAGATAAGTTACAGCTACTGCAGGCATACATCCTTAATAGGGTTGTCGGCATCATGCAATACATTACACCTACTAAATGTTAAGTTATTGACACATTTTAGTATTGCGTTATGACAACCAAAGACACCAAAGCAGCACGCTGGCTGTAGACTACACACTATCTTGTAAAGCCAGCAAGGTGTGTGTGTGTGGGTGGGTGTGTGTATCTTCTGTGCATTTGGAACACGCATGCTGATTAACCAATTGTACGCTGCTAGACGATATGTCAAGGGTGAGACGGAAAGGGCAGTGTTGGTAAAGGTGCACGCAGCCGGTATTAAGATACCTTCGGTTATTCCCCTTGATTTTAGTTTCACTTTTTCTGAAATGGTTATAGTAATCCATTTTAGTTAAATTGATAGCTCAGTCCTTAGATAAGTTATCTTAAGTGGGCTCCACTGTGCATCATTGTCAACATTTTATAAAGTAAAAAAGCTATACATGTATTTACTATGATTATTCTATAACATGCCATACTACAAAGTACAAAAGAATAATGAAAATTCTTAAAAATGACATGCAATAGAAATATTTTGAATTAAGGAAGAACACAGAACATAAGGCTATTTCCTCCTCCCAATTCATCCCACTGAAAAAATAACAGTAACAGCTGCATAAATTTAAAAAATGAATAGCTTTTACACTAAAAATTCACATTGATGCTTAAACATATGTAGCAGAAGTCTCATCATGGTCAAAACAAATAATTTGCTGATCACAAGTATAGATGGCACCATCTTTTGATGGGTAGTTAAGGTTCTGAGAGTTTGAAGGAAGGATGGATAAGAGTGTAAAGAGGATATCCAAACGTACAAAATAGATACATGTATTATATATATACAAAAGTATAAGAGTCCAACTACAGGCACATATTATATATGCTCGATAAAATAGATCTGATACGTTAGATCTAGACAATTTCAATGGGCTCCATAGAGAATATGAAAACAGAGTAGCCCAATATGTGGACTCTAAGATGAAGTCCTAATCCACACCTTGGATGGATTCCATCTTATTGATTTTATCTCTTTAAAAATAAGCATATGCAAATATTTTATGGCTATGAAGAATGATATTATATTTTTATCTTACCTGCAGGTAGAAATTAGATGATATATGGGTAATGAAATGAACCAACATTTTGAAGCTCTACATCATGAGCATTAATGACAGTTTGGCAGAGATATTTTAACATAGTCTTCCAATCAAATTTATCACAGCTTCATACTAATAATTAGTAATTAAGACACTTATTTCATAAAGTAGATTTCATAAATTCAAAATTTTTGCCATGTAAAAAGTGTGGAAGGATAAAAAATAACCCATTGATTTCAAAATATATTACATTTATTCAGAGGAATAGGCTACATGACAATACAACTCTTAGATTTCTTCTGGTCATCCATGCTGATATCTTGTGATGCACCTTCCTCTGATTCATTCTTTCTACCATCCATATCTGATTTGAACTGACTGTATAAAACTACGTCCCTGAAATGGAGAAGAGATGCATAGATGTTAATCATTTTGTTCTATGAAAGATGAGCATTTTATTTAAAAGAGTCAAAGATTGCTATTGAGATCAATTTCGTTGATGACCACAAAACAATCTTCATAGACAGCAAAGAATTTGAAAAAAAGACATAACATTGCCATGCCTGTGCACTTTTTGCGTGAGTGAAAATTTCGCCTTTTTCGAGTTTTCCACTATTCCCAAGTAAAATTTCATGCCACATCCATGGGTGAAGTTCATTTTGAGCTACAGAAAATCGTTTCACCTAATTTTGTATCTACATTTCACTCAAATGTCCAAGCACAAAATGCACAGGCGATGTGCTGCCAAAGTGCCTACAAATATATTTTGATTGCTCACGCAATTTGGCATGAGGTCACTTCTTCCTTTCAGTGTGCTTCACATTTAATTTCCAAGCAACTTCTTCTTCTTCTCTTCCTCCTCCTCTTCTTACTCCCTACCATTTCCCCGCAGCACACACACATATAAATACTTACCCACACCAAACATAACTATTCATACAATACAAATAACTACATGTTCCAATCGCAATAAGTTCTCATAGTCAAACCTATCCATTTAACATTCTTATGTCGATGGCAAAAGAATTGGTCTGCAAAGAAAAAATTTTTGTTGTTTTTATTTTATTATTTATGGTCAACAGAATTCATGATCTTTAATTTTTCTGATACTTGCGCATTTTTTTTTTCCTCTTCAATTTCAATTGTGAATCAGCTACAGCAGATTTAATAACAAATTCACCTTTCTGCTCTTGACATCTTTTCGGTCTCTTCCTCACTAACAATTTCATTTCCATCACTGTCTTTAAGGTGCTCTTGGGCTCTTTGGGCTCTGCCACTTTCTATTGATTGAATTGTGGCATAGGTTCCTGAACCTTTAGGCACACCTGCTGGAAAAAATGACTCAGGTAGTCTATACAACATGAATTCACAGTGCACAAAGCAGGAGAATATATAGCTGTGTCATTGGTTACTTCTGTAGTTTGAAGAAAATTTGCCCATTTTCCATTAAAACAATTTATTAATGAAAATAAGGCTATATGAAAATAGCTCAATTACATGCATTTGAAACTGACATCACACATATTTATTTCTGAAATAAATTCTGAGTGTTGAACATTTTTTTACTTTAACTTTTATAGCTATTGGTTTGGATGTAACTGAAACAAAAGTCAAACAAAGAGAATATGAAAAAGAAAAGTAGAGAAATAAAGTTGAGACAGATTTTACAGTATAACATATATATATATATATATATATATATATATATTTTTTTTTTTTTTTTTAAGCATGATAAAAAAAAGTACATGCACACATGAGGGAGGGGTGGCAAAAGGTAAAATGCATTACAAAGCAGTGCTTTGGTTATATATACTTGTTAAACTAGAGGACTGAAACCAAGTAATACTAGTCTTAGTCTTCATAATAGCTGACAAACTCAAATAGCTGAGTATTCTTATCAACACGCCATAAGTACTTTATTATTCTAGTATTTTGAGATTAGCGTTAGACATTTAACTTTCTGTTTGAAAACTTTTGTAACTAACATGCTCCACTGAGTTGGAGGGAGAAAGAGCAAGAGGGTTGGTAAGACGTCGATGGATGGGGCATCAAACCAAACCTCTACAGTCTACAGACCTACACAAAGACAGGACTTCATTGGTTTGATCTGCTGACCACCCATACGCAATTGTAATGTATGGAATACAATGGAAAAGCTGGGTTTTTTATGTTATTTTATAGGCCTACTTATAGAGAAAGTAAACTTACATACATTGTACAAAAGCAAATGAGAAAAAGGTTGATTTTAAATGTGAAGAAAACAAAAATCATGGGCATGGAGAAGTGTGAAGAGGAGGCAAAAGTTTGTGTTAAATGGGAAGAAAATGAAAAGGTCAACAATATTTGATTGACTGATTGCTTTACACCCTGTTAACCACTTGGGTCATCTCAAGGTGAAAAAACAGGGGAAAAAAGAGAAGCTAATAAGGAAAAGAAACATTTAGAATAGTAATACAAATATGCTATGTTAATGATAATAAAATGAAGCAAATACAAGAGATGATTTACAGGGAAAATAAAATCATCTCTCAAAAACAATATAACGATGGCCATCATGCCCCAAAATATGCA
>JBCHJU010270777.1:0-15089 GCA_039654505.1 Plocamopherus imperialis
TTCTTCTTCTTCTTCTTCTTCTTCCTCTTCCTCTTCCTCTTCTTCTTCTTCTTCTTCTTATTATTATTATTATTATAATTATTATTATTATTATTATTATTATTATTATAATCATTAAGATGACGATATTATTTGATGAACAAGATTTGTGATACATTTCTCAATTTGCCTGCTTTCCCATTGTTGAGGCATTTAGTCATTTAATGATCTGATATCAGATGAACAACACATTCCTTCTATTTACCGTACCTTATTCACTTTATTCACTTTTTGGATGGGGTGCGGTGGGGGGTTGTTTTTTGTTTTCTTTTTTGTTCTTTGTACTTTATAAAATATTTGAATTTATTACTATGGAGAACTAATTTTTATTAGTTTATTTTACTCCAGAACGATATACTGATACTCAATACATTTTTTACTCATTGAATGTAGAAGTTGAAAAGATATATATAGTGATTAGTCATAAGTTGATAACATTCCATTACTGTGGCATACTTTATGAAGAAAGGGAAAAGAAATAAAACCAGCACAAAAAAAAAAAAAAAAGAAAAAAAGGCTGACAGTGGAAAATTATGGCCTTGTGTGGTCCAGTCTTTGTAAGGTGTTTGAAAAACCATTTCAAACCCCTGTTTAATGTACATTCTCTTCTTTGAAGATCTGGCTCTCTCTTGCTCAATATGAATTTTTTACACTGAACAATGTTCTTGTTATAATATCAAGTCTTGCGTAAATGGTGCTTTTCTTCGTTAGCGTATAAAGTTATGTACTTTGTTATTAAGTTGCTTTATTGTGTGGCATCATGGTCTAGTGGTAGACACTTGATCTTAGAACCGAGAGGTCAGAGGTTCGTATCCCGATCACGGGCGCGATGTTGAGTCCTTGGAAAAGGCTCTTTACACATATTTTCTCACCATACTCAGGTGTAAAATGAGTACCTGGCCGTTAAGTTAACAGCTTTGTCTCTGCCAGAAAAAAATTGTACTAGCGCCTAACAGGCAGCTTGTCTCGTCCTTCATGTTATGTGTTGCTGTTGTTTGGGGACCTCTTGTAAAGCGCTTTGGGCACATTAAGTGGATATTGTGCTATATAAAACGCTCAAATTTTTTATTTTGTTTGCTACACTTGCCATTTTTGCATTTATTTTGTAGTCAGAGATCCAGATGAACTCAGCTTTATGAAAAAGAAATTTGAATTATTTGAAATCAGTGGAAATACTGACATTTGATGAACGTGCTACTGTCAGGGGTCAATTTGATGTTTGATTCAACTTTACAAAATATGTTTGATTTGTAAAAATTGGGATATGCGCCAGACTATATTACATGTAGGTTTATTAAACAATGACAGGTTGTAACACAAACACAGAATGTTTACCAATATAACAAAATTGCAACAAGTTAATGACAAAGTTCTAGTCATTGAGTTGAGTCAGCTTCAATACTTCAATGATTCAGATGCCTTTTGATCTTCTTATTCCGCCCCTGTACTCTTCACTCCTTTGCTCACCACCTCTTGTTTTTCATTGTCCGAAATAGCCTACTTTGATGGGTTTTACCCATGCAACACTAGCAACTGATTTCTTTGTTAATCTTCTTTTGGCTGTCTATAGATGGCAATAAATTGCTTAATCACTTAATCTACTGAGTAATACTTCACAGTATGAAGTATTGAACAGCTGTGTTTTTGTGAGCAAAGAGAACATGGATTACTGTCAAATTGTTACAGGTCAGGCCTGCTGGGGCCTAGGAATTTAACCCCCGACCGCAGCTGCTGAACCTTACAGTATCGGCTGTATTTTTTACATGTCTCCCCTCTGACTGGAAATAGGACAGTACTCCTGATCTATTTTTGAAGTGTGCAGAAGGCTGCTCATGGTTATTTTTGAAAGAGCATGGTCCTTTAACCCCATTGAATAAAGCTGGGTTTTATAGGCAGCAGCTAGTGTCTGATTGGTGGCATGACAATTACCATTTTGTTGTTGTTGTGATGGGCTCTTTCAGTATTGCGCTTGATGGCTGGCTTCCCTCTTCCACTATAATCCACCTTTACCTTGCAATGTCCACTATAAACAAGACCAGGAAGATTTAATTTCCCAATGTATGAGGAAAGTAAGTCTCTGTTTGCATCCTCCTCCTCAAACCACTTTCAATTAAACTTGTTCCTCATGTTTTCCTCCAAGATCCTGATGTCTCAGACATTGTCTGGATGAGGGGAAACAAATTCCTTTTCCATGTAGAATATGTAGACAGGTGCCCGAATGAGGGGGTGGTGAATTAAAGCGTTTCCACACATTTTTTTATTTACCATGTCAAACTTTCTCATCTAGGAACACATTTTCTTTTTTTTTGCAAGAAGAGCAAAATTGGTGGAAACGCTGCCAATGTCGGCAAACCTACAGGCCTGTTAGCATTTTTGTTTGATTCTAACAAATTTTGCTCTCTATTAAACTGTTTCAATCCCAAATGATGCTAAATAGCCAAGTTAATTAGGTAAAGAGTCTGAGAACACTTAATATGTCTTTGCAATGTCTAATATGGAAATATGTCTAGCACCCCATAGGTGCCTACCCCAAATTTCAAACTTCCTGAACAGGAATGCGTAAAATCCCCGAACGTCGGGTCCAGGGCGGAGCCCTGGTAGGGGGTCAGGGGGACGAAGCTAGACCTTTTTTATCAAAATGAAGGCCCAAAAACCCCAATTCCAAGCACATTTTACATGCTTTTCACTAATATTGACTTCAATAATGCTTTACAATGAAGAGGATAGAGAGATGCCAACACAGCAAAAAAGTCAACCTGCATTGCAAAAGTCAAAGCCTACATTAATTCTGCCTAAAAAAAAAAAAAAAAAAAAAGACAATATACCTGCCTAAAATTTAAAAGAAAACAATGTATTTACCAAAAATAACTATTTACATATGTACAAGAAATTTGCAGAAGCAGAAGCCTACTGAAGAGACCTGTAATAGGCACTCTTCAGCTCCTTCAGTTGAGCTTCAGTGTAGACTCTGTGGAGGGCCTCCCCTGCTCTGGACTTGGCCACCACTACAGCTTCCAGAGTGCCCACTGACATGCTGTGTCTGAAGTCCGTCTTATTTTTTCTAACCACTGAGAAAATTCTTTCACAGTGGGCAGAGGACATATTGCTTACCAGTCGCAGATCCTTCTATGGCAGGAACGGAAAGAGCATCTGATCGCACTTCCATTGAGCGTTCGTCAATTGTCCTGATGATCAGCGGGAAAAGCTTGTGGCCATCCCTGTCGTTGCTTCCATCAGTGGAGTGTGAAGCAGCCAGTGTTCATGCGCTTGGCGAGATCTAGGGTTGTCAGCGCGGCCATCTCCTTTACAATGGCTGTTCCCTTACTTCGGCCACATTGATAGCCCTGTGCTATCTTTGAATCAGGGAAGATTTTTTTAAATGCCTTGCTAAATTTGTCGAGTGCTGACAGGGGCAAATTCAGCTCGACACAAAGGTCTACCATGGTGACCTCCGCCCTAATGGTTTGTAGATCCAGTTGTGTTACGTTGGATGAAGCACAAGCAAAAAAACCTGTAATGGGTTTAAAGTTTTTTTTTCGCCTGCTCTTTGCTGGCAGCATTTTTCAGGTGTCTTGCTCCATCAACATGCCTGTTGATATCGTCGATGCCTCCATATTTAATGCCAAATTCCGCGGAACAAATATCACATTTCACGCGGGTGGCGTCCGCACAAGGTTGAATAAAATCATACTTCTCCGTGTATGCTTCCCGGTAGCATTGCGTTCGGCGTTTAGAACTAGGTTTTCAAGATGATTCATCATCTGGCTTTCTCTTATTCTTACTTCAATCCATTTCAAGGATGAAGAAGAAACAGATCTACAAGTAAGGTTCTTAAAAAAAAGGGTAAGATTGATGAACGATCGATGTTGATGATGATGAGTTTATAAGTTAGAGTACTGAAAACGAAGCAAGCATTGGAATGAATGAAACAAAAGCGCCGAAGGCGGGCGGAAGAAGGCTTGTTATTTAACCCTTTCCCCCTTAGGTCTGTGCTCATTAATAGGCTCTCTGCCCCTAAGACAAGGGACATAACTCCATACAAATTCAAACACCCTGCATAAAAAAATTCATTACTAAAAAACTATCAAACATACCTCTTTAAAATTTTGCATGCAAATAAAGGAATAGCTAAAGGACAGTTCAATACTTGTTTTGAGATGATTACCTTTATATAAGTACAAAAAAAAATATTCTGAAAATCAATTGTGTGGCAAAAAAAACAAAAAACAAAAAAACACCTTCTTCATCCTGTGCATGAATATATGTCCCCAAATAGTGAATTACAGTCCAATAAAGTGTCAATTTCTGATGGCCTCATGGTGCCGAGCAAAGCAATCACCTTTGCAAAGCCTCACTTGGCATAGGTTGCAGCCATAGACGGTTTCCCGCGCCCGTCCCCTGTTTGTAAAATTCCTGTTTTTTGAGCAAAAGTAACAGGCACGCTTACTGCCCGTCATCCGGATCAGTCTGTGCTCAAGAGGATCTGCAGTGCCTAACCCAAGAGTGGCAGGTTGCTGGACGCCAGACTTTCTTTTCCTGCAGATGTTGCCTCTGACGAGAGAATCGCTGATGGCCAGGCGAAAAGAAATTTGGGTGAAAGAGTTGGCTTTCGTGCGAGGGCGATGAGAAACAGAATGGAGGATGTAGCTGTTTACCAATGCTGTTTGAAGCAGAAAGGAGAACAGGTATCTCCACCATTTGACGGATCTGCGTCCAACAGGATAATACGATGATAATTGGTCGAATCGATCAACGCCGCCCATGCTCTGGTTGTAGTTAACGACGGTTGATGGGATGTCGACATTGGTATAGCCATTGATCCCACGACGAGAAACGGTTGTCATGCCAGGAGTGGTGTTGGTGCTGATGATGCTTACATGGCGCTTATCCCTCCACACAGTAGCAACCATGTTACCGTGCTGTTGGATTTTGATGTCTCCTCTTTTCATTTTTTTTGTTGCCCGTGGCTTTAGATCATCGGGCCAGCCTTTGCGGTTTGTCCGAATCGTAGCACAAGAATAGGTGTTCTGGCTGAGTAGGTCTTGTGCGAGTTTCATCGACGCAAAATAATTGTCAAAAAAAAAAAAATGGTGTTGTTTATTCAGGTGTCTAGCACCGAGCTTCAGGACATGATGGCCGGCTCCATGCGGCATATCCTCATCGACTCGTCCCGTATACACACTAAAGTCTAGCAGGTACCCGGTTGCCGAATCAGCAGTACACCACACCTTGATGCCCCAGGGGTTTGGCTTGCCTTTGATGTATTGCTTGAAAGTCTAGCGGCCATTGTAAGCAATCATGGCCTCATCTATGCTTACATTCTTTCCAGGCTTGAAGACACGAGCAATGCTTGGAGGAAAAAAAGAGAGAAAACCCCCAAAAAAAGATAAAAACACATCTTCACTGATGATCAGGATGTCATCTGTTATTATATTCTTCCAATAACAATTTCAAAAAAAAAAAAAAATCAACATCTTATCTAAGATAATTAGATCTACATTCACTCTATTTAGGCCCAATTACAACAACCGAAAAAAGACGCACACGACAAGGAAAAACCACAAAACATAAAAAGACGACGGCGCGATCACGCAATTATGCCTGAATCAGCTTGTGTGAAAAAGCATTACAATACATTCATTATAAAATTACTATAAACTAAATCTAGATCTAGATCTATACTTTCTTTGTTTGTATCAAATCCAAGAGTGGGCGAACTTTGTGAAGCGGGTCGAAGTCAGGGTTGGTTCTGTTTGCCTGAGGCAGGCTGGAATCGTTTAGATGAAAATACTGGTGTATTTTTTCGTAGCGGGACTTGCCCATCAGTTTTGATAAGCCTTTCACCTCTAAGCGGTCATCCGATGACCAGATCATCCAGTACTCAGGCAGATCATGAATTCCCATTATGAGACAGATGTTGATATAAAGCTTTATTTCAGCCACAGTGACAGGCTTCCAGTACTTATCCACTTTATTCGCTATTTGTTGACGCTGAGTCGCATAGAGGTTTGTTTGATCAGCAACATGGTTATAAAATTCCTCTGGTATAAATTCACAAAAATAGTCCCAGGGGCCAGCTTCTTCAGGTAAGTCATGAACTGGGCCTTGGTCTTCACAAAATGGATCTACAACTACTTCTGTAAGGGTTTCAGACCAAGGAATTGTTGCAGTTGAAGTGGTAGGTATGTCATCATCACTATCATCGTCATCATCATCACCACTAGAATCACTCTCATTTCCCCCAAACTCGACAATCGGGACCTCCACATCACTATCATTTCCATCCTGATCATCTTGTAGATCTAAATTATAGCGATCGCCGTCATAATTACGGCCCATCGCCTCCCTAAATTCCCTCAAAATGTCCTCCATCTTCAAGAAAAAATGTGAAAAAAATCATGATGTGGTGTGAAAATTACGTTCAACTTCAAAAATTCACTGTGAGAGAACGAGTCGGTCGATTTCGAAGAACGAAAGTGAAACGGGAAGTTCGTTTTCCGCTTTTTTAGAATCCGCAATTTGTAGTGCATATAGGTGGCATAAAAAGACGAAATACGGCGAAAACGAAACAAGTATTCTATCGGCGACGCACGGCGACTGTAGGTGGCTGCCAATAGTGGCGACGTGCGGCGACTATAGGTGGGAAAGGGTTAATCTACTGCGCATGCGCTTACACCGGAAATCAATGTATGGCATGTCGTTCAGCCGCCTGCGTCTATTTCATAGTCGTTATCACGCCCAGCAAGCCGCCCGACCACAGTATCGACCGAATTCCGGGACGCCCTGAGCAACATCCGGATTCTCCGGAACGGCATTGATTTTTTTGGAATTTCCGGAACAAATCCGGAAGTTCTGGAACGGTAGGCACCTATGCTAGCACCCACTTATTCGTCCCTCTCAACACAAACGAGCGTAAGCCACATTTTGTTACTTTTGCAGGAGAGCCGTAAGTTTTGGGAAACTTCTGCAACCTTATTGTGACTTAAATCAAAATCGATTTTAAATTCCCTATTCGTTGCTCGATTCCTTAGATTTTTACAGAGGAGAAAGTATGTGAGACAAGTAATCGAATGTTGATTCTAACTCGATTCTGGGTCACATGTGGCTTTTGCTAGTACGTGTTTTGAGGGACGAATTATTTCTGCCCTAAGGGACAACTCCTTTGTGTCTTATCTTTTTTGGCATTGATTTATGTTTCTTTTTACGGAAGTAAATCCTTTGGATTATCCTTAGTTGTAGCTGGGTGTACTGTCATGAGGGTCTAGATGCTTGGCGATAGATCTAGTGGTGAAAGTCAAGGGCATTGTATTTTTGAATAATGTAAGCGATTTCACGTTGCATGGTTGACATATGAGCCCAGAGTCCTTTCATGCTTTTAAGTAAAATTGCTTGTAAAATTTGAAAAGGCGAATCAATACTGGAACCAGATTTGGAAATGTATAAGAAAAATAGCATCGATATTTGTACTGTCTTGTAAAATGAAGAGTGGCAATTCTGTATACATGACAAGTACAATTTACTGCGAAATATTACCAATGCGTTTTAATTAATACCATCTTGAGTTTTGCATACAGTGTATGTGTATTGAGTGCATATTAAATACATATTTTGAGTGATGTTCACTATCTTTTCTGTCTGGTCTGTGAGTAAAGAATTAATTGTGTTGTGAATTAACATTACCTTTGATTTTTATACTTACACCTTGTAATCTCATTTTTCATTTGCATACATATCAATGAATTTTATACTGCAATGTAAAAGCCCTTTGTTCACATAGTGTCATATATATATACTGATTTATATTTTCATTAATAAAAACTGTTTTTGAAGCTTTCTTTGATGTGTTGGTTTCATTCGATTGATTTGAACAAATCCAGTTTCCAAAGTAGACTACATACACGTATACACCCCCCCCCTACACTCACACACACACACACACACACACATATTTAGCCATATACTGCCACAACAAAGAACATGCTCCTCAAGAAATTTAAAATTGGGCTCTTACTCAGGCGGACTGTGTGATTAAGCAAAACACCCATGTGTGAATACAAATCTACATAAAATTTCAATAAGGAATGTGTACCGTGAAATGGGGTGACTTTGCCCTAATTCTGACTTTCATTGAAAATAAAATTTTTCTGAGACAGCACAAGAAGTCAGCAATAGGTTCAAGAATCCAGTAGACATCTAAACACTTTATTTCATGTAAAAATTATCTTCAAATAATCCATGTATTCATTCTATTTCCAATTTTCAGGTCATTTTGGATGACATCAAAAATGGGGTGACTTTGCCCCATAGGGCAATTTAGAAAAAAAGACATGTAAAACATACAGTTTCAGACAGAAAACATCATGAAATTGAAATCACATTATTATTTACACTCAAAGTAGTCAAAGAAACAACAATGAACATTAAAAGAAGTAGAAAAATTTTTAAATGTGCTGATTTCCAATTAAGAAGATAAAAAAAACCCTTTTCAAATGGAAATAATGCGAGAAAGGAAATTGAGAACAAGAAAAAAAAAATTAAGGTTTGCTAACTAAAAACTACTTGAAGAAAAAAAAACTACTGCAGAAAGTTAAGAGCATTATTTGGTTTTGTTCTTTTTTGAAGGTGGGACCCATTCTTCATCTGCAGATGAGTCAGAATATTCCAAGAAACGGTCACTATCACTATCACCACTTTCACTGTCAGAAACTTGAGGTGGCAATCTGGTTAGGCTATGTTTTGTTGATCGATGACTCAGCCTTATAGTGTCTGTAGATGAAGACGAAGTAGATGGAGCCGATGTTGTTGACGATGGCTGGAGATCATCGGCACTGAGGGATTTGCCAGCTGGAACTGACACTTTCGTTCGCTTTGTCTTTCCTCCAGATTTACCAGCACCGGGAGAATATTTAAATTGCTGAAGGAATTCCATCACAGCGTCGGAGACTTCAGCTCTCTTCTTCTCGGATACCGGTACCGGTACATCCGATGCATCCTTGTTGTTATGCTGTTGAGGAAACTTACTAAGCACACGGTCAGGGTTGAGAGGCACTATACCACATGCACGGAAGCCGGCGATCAAATTTGCTTCTGACCGCATGCCCATTGCTTCTACAAGATTTTTTACCATTGCTGGAAACAAAGATTTGTCCAGGGAACTGGACTGAGGATACTTTTGCCTGTATGCCTCTAATTGTTTTCTCCATTCCTTCTTCAGGGGAGCGAAAAAACTCACGTCCAAAGGCTGGCACTTATCAGTGGTGTTGGGCGGCAGCAACACAAAGGCAATATCTAACTCCTTGCATCTATCAATTACACTTTTGCTAATATGGGAGCTTAAGTTGTCCCCTAAAATCACTTTCTTGCCCTCCTTCCTTCTAGCCCATGGCACCACAATTGTCATGAACCACTCCTCAAAATTCTGTGCATCCATCCACCCACTTTTGCTCCTCCCGAAACGCATGCCTTTTGGTCCACCTTCACACCATGTGCGCCATAGATTTTCTGATTTATAGATAGCATAAGGTGGAAGAAGTTCACCAGTTGCACTTCCACAAAACATAAGTGAAATGTTCCCCTTGGAAAAATTAATCACCCTCTCAGGGTATTTCACACCCCTTCTGAAAACACATTTCTTAACGCCAGGCTCATCTGACAAATTTGTTTCGTCGTAGTTCAATATGTTTTCTGGCTTGACCCCCTCCATGGATACTAGCAGATTTTCGAAATATGCCTTCACGACTTCTGGTCCCACCTCCGCTCTTGCCCTCTTAATATTCTGACAGGTACGAGTTGTAAGTTGGTCTTGATGCCGTTTCAAAAAGGAAATAACCCAGTCTCGGCCTGGAAAATTGTTTATGAAACAAGGAATGGTGATGTTCAATTTATCAAGGATGCCTTTTGTCATGTGCTGAATGTCTTCTTTTATCAGAGGCATACCATAATCGGCACAGGTGAGCACATAGTCCAGGAGGATATCCTCCAATTCAGCTGAAATAGCCGTCTGACCTCCAACCTTTTTTGTATGTTTCCCATTAATTTTATTACGGAGTGTACGTATAGGGATGTTGTAAATTTGTGCCACCTCCTTCAGAGGGATCCTCTTACACTCCTCTACAGCTGCTAAAAGTTGCTCTTCACTGTAGTCTTTGTAGCTGCGGCTACCAGGTTTCCTCTTGTGTGTCCGCGGCATGATCTGTTAAGACATAAAAAATGTACACATCATTAGATAAGAATATTTTTCGATACCGGTACACTCACAAGTTCACTAAAAAAAAAAAGAAAAAAAAAGCAGTGTACTATTTTTGAATACCAGTATAATTGGGTGTTTTCTTCAATACAAGTACAAGAGAATCATAAAATTGTTACTTAGTAGGAGATCTTACCAATATTTAAAGGTAAATTATTAGGTAGGCCTACCAGTCATTAGGCATAACGGATGAAACCCAAAGGTATAGGCCCTATTGCTGGCAACCTCAAATAAACACAGCTAGATCTACAACTCACAAAAGCTTGAAAAAATGTTTATAATTTTCTTCTCAGACATTTAAATTAAATGGAAAAACTACAACTAGGAAACAAGTCATAATTGAGGTTTGAGTCACCTGTACAATTATGGGGTGACTTTGCCCCTCTTTGGAACTCACCAACTGAATGGGGTGACTTTGCCCCAAGCTCTCCATTGTAATCATGAGGTCCATCCTAAAACTACTCAAGTTACCATTTATGCATGATATTAATACAACTCGTATACAGTTCACAAAAGTGCATGTAAACATCACTAATATGTGATAGAAATGAAAGTTGTGACTCACCTGAAATGATGAAAAAATCGATTCTGGGGTTGGAACACTGCTTCTTACTTGAATGTAGGTCTAGAGGAGGCATGAAACTGAAAATAGACTACCAAAGATACCTTCTCCAAAAGAGTTCCAAATCCAAGGGACATAACTATGAAAAAGTAGTGAAGAAAAGTTTTCAACTTTTTCTTCCACAATTTGGCAAAGTCACCCCATTGGGCAAAGTCACCCCATTTCACGGTAGTAGAGAACATTCCTTTGTCTGTAGCAGAGCCCAAAATGAGAATTAATGAAACCTGAAATCATGTACAAAAATTTTTCACCTTGGTCAGTCATCAATTTTCTTTCACATGCAATCTGAAGACAATACTGTTCAATCATCGGCATGATGATTATTGCTCAACAATCAAATTGACACACATTCCACGTTGACTTGTCAGCTTCAATTCAAATACAGTTTACAATTTATACCATAAAAGTATAGATATTTATTAACGCTTTAAGTTTTTTATTCCCTTATGTGAAAATAAACTCTCATGCAGCTTTCAAATATGTAATGATGGTAGACATACACATTTGTAATATGTATTCTTTTCAATTTAAAATCCTGTCATGTCTTTGACAAGGCTTTGATGAACTGTTTACAGACACTTTTCCATATTTGTTTTTTTGCCTATTTTGTCTCTTGCATCCAACCATTTTTGTCTTACGAGTATGTCAAAGGTTTTGGTCCTCGCTGTGCAGGCTTGTTTTAAAATCTGAGTAATTTGAGGGATTTTCCACCTCATCCTGTGGTGGGCAGGATGAATGAGTGCCTAGTCCCATCAGAGAGAGAGGAAAATATAAGAGGTCCTGTGTGCTTTTGGGCAGGCTAAAGAACACTTGGTGATCAAAATCTGAAAGAGCAGGCCATATCGGCTGTCACTCTTGCAAAATTGGATTCTTACGCAAAGAGTCATTTTGGTATCATGCACCCCCACAACCTCTTGTAACTCTTATTGACCAGTTCATTACTCAGAATTGAAGCAGAAGGCAATGATCAGAACAGAAGGGAGTGGGGCTGGGCACCCATACTCCCCTTAGAATACTAGCCCAGACGTAGTATTAACATTACTACAAGTTCATCTTACCTGCACAGCCGGCACTAGGGCCGTTTTCTAGTCCATCCTGTGACAAGAAAGCCTTTTCTTGGATGGAACATTAATGCAGTATTTCTCTTGAAAACATTTCCATCATGTGGAAATATTGCTGATTTTACTAATCGTTAGAGAGGGGATGTTGGGGTTGCTGTGGAGGAGGGGAGGCATATGGGCCTCAGGGAGTGATGGATCTGTTTGATATAGACCCACCTTGGGAGTGCGGATAGCTCAGTAGACAGGGCACTCGTCCACCAAGCCAAAGGTCAGGGTTCAATCCCCAGCTGTGCAGGCTTGATTTAAAATCCGAAATTTTTGTTTTTTTTCCGCCTCCTTGTCCTGTGGTAGGCAGGATGAATGAGTGCTTAGGCCCATCGGAGACGGACGATAAACTAGGAGGTCCCATGTGCCCTTGCGCATGTAAAAGAACCTTCAGTGATTTAAATCGAAAAGAGCAGGCCATATCGGCCGTCACCCTGGCAAAATTCTATCCTACCAAAATGGTTATTTCCGTATCATGCACCCCTACAACCTCTTCTACATCAGACGTATTGACTAGTTCATTACTCTGAATCCAAGTAGAAGAGGCAAAGATCAGAGGGGAAGGAAGTGTGGCTGGGCACCCAAACTCCCCCTATACTACTAGCCCAGGCGTAGCAATATAGTTGCTACAAGATGGTCAACTCTGATGGAAAAGGCCATCATCAGACCATCCTGGAGTCCAAAATTGGTGGCCATCCCACTATTCATGTGCATTGTGTCACGAACGGGGATGTCACTTGCTATCTGGAAGAAGAACTGAGTTGCTTGTGTACAAGAAGGGCGGTAGAACATCCTTGGGAGATTATCACAGTGCATATTGTAGGGCTTTATTGTTTTTGGGAGATGATTTTATTCTCCCTGTAAATCATCTTTACTTTTTGCTATATTTTATCATTATCGTAGCATATGTGTATTGCTATTCTAAATGCTTCTTTTCCCCATTGGCATCCCTTTTGTTCCCCTCTTTTTCCACTTTTTCCACCCTAAGATGACCCAAGTGGTTAACAGGGTTTACAGCAATCAATCAATCAATTTGCGCAGCGGGTTTGGATCCTTTATCTTTGGTTTGGTGATGGAGTGCTCTAATCACTGAGCTATTCGGACTCCCATGTGATGTGTAAAGTCAATTATGGGTGCATTATAATAATTATACGTGGCATATCTAAGCTTTGAGTGAGAAAATATCCCCCCCCCCACACCCCCTTCCTGTCTGAATCAAAAGTGTTATTACAGACAAGATTTATATCTCTATATACATGCACAGCCTGTTGGTGTAAAGAGACATTGCCCAGTACTATATGTAATAGCACTTTTTTCTTTTACCTTTATAGAATCAATAAATCAGTACGAAAGTTGAAAGGAATGAAATAGGCCTAGCGTAGGATACCTCTTGTAAATAAATGTATATCTGTTGGACTGGATTCCTGACGCTTCACCCCCAGCCAGTCTACAACCGAGAGTGCCTTTCCAGAGAATATATAATAGTAAGAGTGGTTGGCGGATTTTTTCAATTTTAATTGTGACTCTGTGTATGTGTGTGTGTGTGTGGGGGGGGGGGGGGGGGGTTGGGAGGACATGGAGGGGAAGGTGCCTCTACCGTGCTTGTACGTTTTTGTGTCTTCTCTTTGTGTTTGTCAGTCATAATGACGGATGAAGTTATTCCATGTCTCATTTTCAACCCCAATCATTTTGTGTTCTTTTTCGGAGAAAATGAAATATGATATGTTTTGGGGTTGTTGGGTTTTTTTTTTTATTATAATTATAAGCATTTCAATGTACTCTCTTGATTTCTGATCCGTTGCACATAAAGATTCACAGCAAACCATATTTTCAGACTTTAATTGTTTTGATATTTTTTTACAATGAAAAAAGAATAGAAGAGTTTTCTTTCCATTTTTGTCCTCTTCTTCTTCTTTTTTTTTTCTTTTTTCTTTTTTTTTTTTTTTGGAATGCACTGAAATTAATGATCTGTGGTAATTTTTCATGTTATGTTCATGTAAAATACTTGATTTGTTCATGGTGCACATAAAAACCGTTTCATAATAATATAATCTTCATTTTTCCATTTGACTTTCAAAACTATCTTTATGATTATGTATGTTGACTTTCTTAAAATGTACATGAGTTAAGATAATAATCCACAGGCATTGTAAAATTGTTGATGTCATTCCATGATGATATTTTTTAAATTATTTAATAATGATAGCAATATATCGTGCCAGGAAATTAAGATTGGCGTCTGTTGAGGTGTTGACTTTGTGGATGGCAGGATGTGACGATGAATGGTAAAACAAATAATAAGAGACTTAAGTCGACCATACGTCTTTTTGATGGCTGTCTTTTATTCTGGTCCACGTTGGTCACAAGCTAGAGGAATGACTAATTTCTTTCTATTAAGAAAAATCGTGAGGCACTGACAGGGTGTAACAGGAAGTGGTTATGGGTAAATTAAGGAAGTAAATAAAGGGACCGGTCATTGTAATATTCCTTAACATTTGCTAAGATTAGGTAGGATTAATTTGAGATTATATTCTAACAACGTCCTGCCTGGGGAAGTGCCAATTGCCTCACTTCACATCCCATCTCCCAAAGCAGATCTTGTCGGGAAAATGAAAGCTTTAGAGAAACTAACAACCAGTTATGTCGACGTTAAACTGAGTGTCCTCCCATCTCCCATAGCAGATCTTGTCGGGAAAATGAAAGCTTTAGAGAAAATGACTACTAGTTACGTCGACATTAAACTGAGTGTCCTCCCATCTCACATAGCAGATCTTGTCGGGAAAATGAAAACATCAGAGAAACTGACAACTAGTTATGTTGACATTAGACTGAGAGTCCTCCCATCTCCCGAAGCAGATCTTGTCAGGAAAATGAAAACTTAAGAGAAACTGACAATGTGATACTTCGACATTAAACTGAGTGTTCTCCCATCTCCCATAGCAGATCTTGTCGGGAAAGTGAAAGCTTTAGAGAAAATGACTACTAGTTATGTCGACATTAAACTGAGTGTCCTCATACCACCATCACCACCACCTTGTTGACATTTGACTTAAATTATACATCCCACTTCTCCTCC
>JBCHJU010272995.1:0-15083 GCA_039654505.1 Plocamopherus imperialis
TTTAGCCCCCTCTTCACCGCTCAACAAGCCGATCGGTGCTAAAGCGGGAGTAAGTATAAGACACTATCTCTGGTCACGCCGCCACCTCAACCCCTCCCTTGTCTATCACTAGTGCGGTGCTAAACCTGGAGCCCACTCTCGCTTTCCTTCGGTCCCACACACGCTTGGCTTTGCCAGTGACCAGTGGTGTGTAATCGTTGGTAGCTCTCCTGGTAATCGTATTCGATATATGGACATTTGCGTCGGTGCTAAAGTGGGATTATCCCGATAGATCTAGATCTACAAGATTATATTATAAGAAATGTAAAAAACCTGCAACACCCCCCCCCCCCACCCCCCGAAAGAAATCCCATCAACAAAAACACATAGAATAGATCTATATCTAGACATAGAAACGCAGACTTGTTTTAAGTTAACTCAACTGTACTGTAGAGTGAATATAATTCCTACTGACTGTATGCTGTGTGTAGATCTAGGCCTATGGCTGGAAAATCAATCAAACATCATTTCTACCAGTTACTAATTATAATTAGATCTAGTTTACTAAAACTTAAGGGGGTGTAGATACTGTCCAGAACCGTCCAATTGTCACGAAGTCCCAAAATGTAGAAGCAACCAGGGAAATCTTTTGTGATTGGATCATTGGGGACAGTTAGTATGAGTTACACAGACTTACACAGGAATGAAGTTCCAATGTCCCCAGCTGCAAGAAATAAAAATCGAAAACTGGTATTCACACCCTGGCTGCAAATAAACAAAATATGTTATACACACAGAGCTGATTCTTTATTAGGCCTATGTGTGTGTAGAGCTTATAAAAATATGTGATCTAGATCTAGATCAGGTTTTTCTTAGAAGGAAAAAAGGATGTTAAGGCATATGTATTATTTCATTAGTATTATTTCAACAAACTCGCAATTGTTGTGATGGGCTTAGTGCTCTAACTGAGACTCTCAGTTCGTTATTATGTTATTGTATGGCAGGAATAAAATATAAGCACTCTGAAATTTTAATTTTTATCAAATGCATATAGGGCTTTTTTTTCCTTCGAATGCTTTGTTCCTGAAGAAATATCAATTCAATTGAATTTAAAAAAATTTAATTGTTAATATTTTTTTTTTCCAAGGGAGAACCAATCCAAGGTCATCCAGGACAGGTTGACAAATATTGAACAACACCTGGGACAACTATGTGACGTTTCATCTTCATACACTCGTAAAACTGCACGCCTCAGGGACAAAGGTGTGGTATGGTCTGTTTGTTTTGGGGAGGTTTTCTTGAGAGTTTGATTTTACCACAGAGGTTTGTTTCTTTTCAATTTTTTTTTTTTTTTTTTTTTTTGCCTGTACTGATTTTTTTCTTTTCTTTTTTCTTTATATTTTTCCTTTTATTTTTTATTTTCCCCAACTTAAAAGTAGAATATCAACTTAAGTTTCCTTTACAAATCTTTATTTTGTTTTATGCAGCAGTTATAATATATCATACATACACTGCAGAATATAAATTATTTGTATGTATGTGTATGTATGTCTTTTTAATGTGATAAAACATTATGCTTTAAAAGACATTGTCTTTTTTATTTGATAAACCATTATGCTTTAAAAGACATTCTCTAAACATCCATAGTAACTCCTAAGTATTTTGCATTCTTTGTAGGTTTTAGTTGGTTGTTTGCAGGTTGTAGTTTGATTCTATAAGTTTCTTTTTATTGGTTATCTCAATAAAAATATTTTATTTGGTATTTTTTGGGGGATGAAATGCAATGTGTTTGTCTTTTTCAATTCATAATGTGAAAAGTATTTGAAAAAATCTATTATTAATGATCTGATAGGGTGTTTACTAGATCTAAAGATCATACAAATTTAGTGATATGTTCAGTTGCGATTCGTTGTATCTCCACAGTGCAATGCCTTTTACCTGTGCAATGCTTTCTGCTTCTGTAGGTGACCTGATGGCAAAGCAGTTAATGGAGTTTTCCGAGTACGAGAAGTGGAACCCGACCTTGAGTCAGGGTATGGCAAAGTGTGCTGAAAATTTGTCAGCAGTGCAGGATTATCGTGAAGTGCAGGTACATTGGGGGAGGGGTCTATTGGATTTTTTTTTTATTTTTATGTGACGTTCTGAAAAAAAAAAAAAGAAAGTGCAGTAGCATTAGATTTAATATATGTTATATGGGTCAATGCTAAAAAGCACTATCACTGAAGGGGACAACCTTGCTAAAATCAGAGTTTATGCAATGTTAAAAGCAAACACATTTTATGGACGAAGGAACATGTTTATTCAAGAATCAATTGATTTGCATATGTTGTAATCAGCATCAAATTAGTATAAGACATGAGTTTTCTCACAGATTTGAAAATGTTGGACATCACCTATGATGACGAAAATCATGTCACACAAGCAAATCTATTTAAGAAATCATAAAAATAAATTGATAAGTAACTTCAAGATCATAAATGAGTATGAAATGCATTAGTAATTGCCACAAAAAACAAAAACAAAAAACAACCCCAGATTTTATTAAACTACTGAAAATAGTACATGAGGTGACTTCTTTTGTCCGAATGAGATAAAACTTTTCATTGTTACTATGAGGTTTTTTTTGTCCCTCATTTTAAATGTACATATGAAGTTTTTTCAAATTAAATCTTTTTCCTTTTTTAAATTTTTTTTTAAACTTTATTTGGGTGTATAATGCATCCAAATGTCAATGCATAAAGTTCTTAGGGCATTAAGTGAAGCAGGAGTGACCGTTAACATTATATTGAAGTCTTCTCCTTTCTGTACAGGTCAAAAGATTAGAGAGTAAAGTTGTGTCTCCTCTTGTGAACTATGGCTTGTTGTGCAAGCAGACCAAGGTAAGTTTGAGAGTATTTACTGTTTTACTTTTCTTCCAATCCTTGGTTGAATTGTTTAGATCAGATAAAATTGTGAGGAGCTTCTAGACAATGTCAATTTGCCCTAGAAACGGAAGAATTTCGGATATAAAAAAAAATTAAGATAGAATAGTTATGGACCCACTGAAACTTGAATCTGGGACTGGCTTGAAATCATCTCACTTAGAGAAGAAAAGAGCGTTCTTACTGACCAAGCCAATACACTCCTTTAGTGTCAGTAAGAACGCCTTTTTTTGCAGCTTGAAGATCTGCCTGTGAAAGCGGTTGACAAAAGTCTGTACCTTCGTGGAAGTGCAAGTGGTCACCCCCGAAGTATCTTACTAGATCAAGATAAAAGGAAGGTAGTTGTAAGGATGCCATTTCATTTCCCACAAGGAGTATTTTACATCCATGATCAGTGAGTGACATACATGAATGCAAGTGTCTGGTGTTGACATAGATGTGTTGCTTGAACTTAAGAAGAAAATTGTTATCGCTTGTGGTTTGTTTTATGCAATGTGTGTTGTTGAGATGTGGTTGGGTTGTAGGAAAGACTGTTTAGTTTATTTTTTATATTTTATTAATGTGTATTAATGACTGCATGTTCTGTGTGTTTTTTTCATTTTGGAATATGTAAATATATATCCTATCTTCCTCCTCCGCTCACCCTTATCATTTTGGAAAGATAAGTCACGTTGAAGCTATAAATGAAAGTTTTGCCTTTTGTCCTAGAATGACCTGAGATCGGCTCACCCTTATCATTTTGGAAAGATAAGTCACGTTGAAGCTATAAATAAAAGTTTTGCCTTTTGTCCTAGAATGACCTGAGATCGGCCTTTGCTGCTAACGACCGAGAGTCGAGTCAGAAGAGAAAGCTGGAAGCCTTGAAGAACAAAAATCCAACTGATCGACAGAAAATTGTATCCTTTGGGCTTGGCTGTTCAAACCACACCCTCAATTTATACATTTTTTTTTTTTTTTTTAATAGTTAGCCAAAATAAGACAAAAATATAATGAAATTTTTATTGATGTGTCCTTCATGACATTGGCTACATGTGTAATGGTGTGGATGAACTGTGTCATGGCTTGATTATGGAGCATGCATAGGTGTGACCGTTACCGGTAGTTATTTATTTTTTTAAAATGAAAATACATTTTTGTGGCGTCGTGGGTAGAGACTTGAGTTGATGACCGAGAGGTCAGAGGTTCAAATCCCTGTGATGGCTGCAATGTTGAGTCCTTGGAAAAGGTTCTTTACACTTATTTTCTTGCCCTACTCAGGTATAACATGAGTACCTGGCCGTTAACAGCGTTGTCCCTGACCGTAAAATTATGCTATTGCCTTACAGGTGGCCTGTCCCGTCCTTCGTGTTGTATGTTGCTGTTGGTTGGGGATCCCCTGTAAAGCACTTTGAGCGTATTAAGTGGATATTGTGCTTTATAAAAGCTTTCCTGTTTAGTTTTTTTGGTGTTTTTTTTTTATTATGTTTATTTAAAGTTCTTCTCCTTCTGTGTTTGATAGGTTCATCAAGCTTGTATTTATGGTAATGTGCTCTCCACAAAATAAAAAGAAAGAAACATAATATATTGCTTAACGGTCTCCATTCAAATAAAAAAAAAAAGAATCATTCACCGTATAAATCGTTAACAATAACGGAAACCTAATGATTTTAAAGTTAGGTCAACAATTTATGGTCAATGAACTGAATGATAGGAACAAGGTGGGAAATAAGGAGAACGGTTCATACTTGCTTTTTGAAAGGAGGCTGTTCAAAACTATATTATTATGCTTTTATTTATTTTATTTTATTATTTTTTTTGGAGGGTATTTTAGTTTGAAAGTGGAGTGTTTTACCTAAAGCCTTCCAATGGTGGTTCTTTTCCCTTAACATTTTTTTCCAGGCTCAGGTGACAAGGCAAATTCTCACTGCCGTTGGGTGGTGTGTGTGTGAGGCTGAGAGGTGCTGTGTGTGTGTAAGGCTCTGTTTGTGTGTGTAAGGCTCTTTGTGTGTGTGTGTGTAAGGCTCTGTGTGTGTGGGGGTGTTTTGATGGGAATCTATTTTTTGAATAGATTTCAGATTAGAGAAAGGAGTCAAAGAGTTTTCGTTTTAGATGATTCAGATAGAGGTGTATATCAAGGTTGTAGATTTAGATTAGTCAGACAGTACGTATAGGTCCAGATCTTGTAGATTATTGCTTGAATTTAGACAGGAGAGTTTGAAGTCAATGCTAATATTCCACACAGATAGTTCCAGCCAATGTAGTACATTTCCAATTAGTATCCACTCCACTTTTCACATCATCAAAGTAACTAGGAGCCAAGGCTTCCACAAATCTTTCCTTGTTTAAGGCAGAGCTTGAAGCGACAGAATCAGAATTAGTCTGTAGTCTTATTTGGACAAATAGGTTTATTATCAGGATCTGAATTAGTGAAACAATTATTTGTTTTTATCCAACTGGTAACAGAGATTAGGGGTAATACAGGGGTGGATTTTTTACTTTCAATTTAGCATCATGCACAATATGTTTATGATAGGATTTTCAAGGATCTGTTAATTGATATGTTCATTCCATATCGACCTAGTCAATGATGCATGTTCTAATCTAAATGAGGGATCTTTTAATTGTTATGTTAATTCCAAATTGACATTATAGTCAAGGATGCATGTCCTAAGCTGAATCAGGGAATTTTTAATTGTTATGTTCATTCCAAATTGACATTATAGTCAAGGATGCATGTCCCAAGCTAAATCAGGAAACTTTGAAGTATTTTGCGGTTCTGTGTGTCCCCAGCTGGAAAACGACTTGCAGAGAGCCAGTCTGGACGCCTCCAGGAACTCCAAGGCTTTGGAGCAACAGATTGACAGCTTTGAGGCCAAGAAGTTGAAGGATTTAAAGGTTGGCACAAAAATAGCATGCACATTTCATTTTGTAAGTGACATTGTTGTAGAGTTTTCATGAAGAATCCATGCAGTAACTTGTCATTAGGTCAAGACCACAGTGTATGCACCATAGCCATAGAGCTAGAAAAGATGCATTTTGCTTGCTTTTTACAACAGTGTTTTATAATGGCTTTTTACAGCTGTGTTAATGTAAAGGGCTTTCACAGCTGTGTTGTTGCATTTGTATCCTGAATTTTAGTTTTTTAAAGCTTCTCTGTCTTTAATTTTTCAAATTTTTTTTTTTTTTTTTTTTTCTTGTCTTTTCAAGAGAATCTTTTACCGTAGTCTCAACAAATCTGGTTTATATTGTAAGTCTTTTTCTTATCCCTTCATTTGCTTTGTGTCTTCTAGAAAATCATGCGAGAGTTTGTGACGGTGGAAATGCACTTTCACGCCAAGGCCTTGGAGATGTACACCCAGTGCTTCCAGTCCCTGGACGCCATCGACCCCGACGGGGATCTTGAAGTGAGTCCCTGTGGAAGGGAAAGCCCTCCCCTCCAATGGCCGCCATCCTTTGGCTTGGACCAATAGACAGACTTTCTAGCCACGCCTATTTTATTATTGTTCATTAATTTTAGAAAATATTAAACTGTAAAGTGTGGTGGATGTTTTTAAGGTAAAGTGTGGTTGATGTTTGACTCTGTTTTGAATAAAAAGGAACTGAGACTGAATAAAAATATATCTGTTTAGGAATTTCGGCATGGAGTTTCCTTTCTTTGAAGCTGCACAAATCATTTATGTATGGTTAAGATGAATTTTAAAAATTTTGGGGAACTTTACATCATTTGCCCTTGGAATCCGCGCTGAGAGGAAAATGATTTGTGATTTGACCACCTTGGATGTTGTTCAGTGGAATGTGGGGGGTTTATCGTTTTTTGAAGAGTGTTTTCATTGTAATCCCTGCACATGATTTCATTTTTGGTTATAGCTTGGAGGTTACTCAGGGAGTCTTTAATTCAAAGGATTTACTCTAACTTGTTTTCACTTCCAATAAGGTTTTCATTTTCTTGTAGATTACTTAAGTACACTTTGTGTTTTGCCAACCAGGAATTCAGGCACCAACTGCGACCTGACGGCTCTATAAGGTCAGACATAGCCAGAACAGCATCACAGGCCTCCCTGGAATCGCAGTCTGTACAAAGCACTCCCAGGAAGTCCAAAGAAAATGTAACTAGTACCAGTAGTGCCAACGTCAGGCGTAGAATGCCCTTGCCGACCCCTCAACCAAATGCCAACGTGAGTATATGGCTACCTCAGATTCTGGATGAATTGAACAGATAAACATATTTGAGACAAATTTTATGGTAGAGTCAATGTGAGAAATCAGTTACTGAGAGAAACCCCAAGTCATTATCGAAAGAAAATGGAGAGATTACTTTATTGCAAGGCTCTAGGTTGATATATATATATATAAATATATGTACCGTAAAAACCGGACTATAAGACTTTTTTTCCTTGCCCTGGGGTTAAAGTGCAGAGCGTCTTATGCTAGGATTTTTTTCTGAAATCTTGTGTCTTTAAAATGTCAAGAAAGTTTTGAGTGTGATTTCCATTTCTGATGTCTCATTTTGCACTGTTTTTCTCAATATCAATTATGGTACAAGATTAATGGGTTCCCTTATACGCCTCTCCTCCCGCCCCCTCTTTTTTTTTTCTTTCATTTGTTGTTTTAGTTTTGTCTTGACAAACATATTCAAAGTCTTGCAATAACTGGTGTTCAGCATCCCTTCAGTCAGCATCGTTATCACACGCCTCATGGACAGGCCTGTTTAGCTGGTAAAGATTTGGTGACCTCACGTTACTTATCGCAATTCTGTTTTCTCCATGGCAGCATGTGGATGAGGAAAGTGAAGAGGACGACGATGAAGACGATGATGATGATGATGAAGATGATGACTCTGAGGAAGATTACACTGAGTCAGTGACAGAAAGATCAGCGAGAAGAAGATAGTGCCACAGGTATTTTCTACAAACTGCTTTGTTTCTTTTTATTTTGATTCCATTTTTGTTTTGTTCTTTCTCTCCTCATGCTGGATGGAGGGTGTGGTTCATTTTTTTCTCCAGGTTTCTTTGTTGTGTGTTGGATTTTTTCCTTCACCTTTTGTTGGCTCTATTTTCTTTTATTCTTTTTTTTTTTGGCGCACTCATTGGATCAATGTGCTGGGGAATTTCTTGTTTTTACTGGGTAATAGTTTTTTTTTTCCAACATCTTAGTTGGTAGCACATTTTGTCAGCTTTCAACTTTCTACATGTTTTAAAAAAAAAAAAATTTTTGTTCTGGCCTCCATACTTTAAATTTATATCTTTATTTTTTCGTGTTTTTTTTTCTTTGGGGTTATCGGGGTGAGAGGGATGGATATGTGTGTGGTATTTTCTTTGTTTTGTACTGGTCCCTGTACATTATTTTTACAGTTACTTTTCCCCGTCTTCTTTCCCAGGTTTATGTCAAGTTTTCCAAGCCTCCATCCAGCCAAAGGCAGTCATTGAATCAAAGCTCGTCCTTAGACCTACTTTTTATACACTTTAGACACTTACTCAACTCTCATATTCGGCCTCTTTGTTCTTGAACTTTTGTTGGGGGTGCCATTGTCCTGCTGTAGATCGTTGGGCTACGGACTAAGAAGGCACGGGTTCGAAGGCTCTGAGTGACACAAGCCTTTTTTACATGAATTGTGCTGGCCAACCAGCAGACCAAAACTGAAAAAGTTGATTATTTAATAATTTAATTGAATTTACTATATAATTCAACATGTATCACAAGAAATAAATATATTGGAAAGCTCTCACCGGCTTGGGATGGACGAAACAAACTGCAAAAGCCACAGAAGTACGGTAGCAGGCCGAATTGCTTGAAAGCAATAAGAAATTAGCAGTCCTTTTAAGACTTTTGGCTCATAGGGCCGGACTTTATCCAGGTTTCTGCAGCATAAAGCGGACGGTGACAGATTAGATCTATCGCTTTCTGAATAGGATGCTAGTATATTGCAGAATACTTTCCCAGCCAAAGCTGTACCCATTTTCACCTGAGTCAAGTGAGCAATAGGAGTTAATCCTCTTGCTTAAGCAAAAGGCGCATGTGTCACTCAGAGCTTTCAAACCTGTTCCTTCTTGGGCTATTGCCCAAACCCTCTACCACATGACAACAGCGTCCCCTCATAAGAAATGGATTTGATATAAATTACCATTTTTGATATATCCTTGTTGGAGACATAATATCATAAACCGACATTCTGTTCGTTGTTGTTTAGGATGTATCGTAGACAACGGTCTGTTGTTGTTGGAAATGCATCGTAGACAACATTCTGCTCATTGTTGTTGGGAGCTTGTTGTAGACCAACATTCTCTTTGATGTTTTTGGGGACGTATCGTAGACACTTGTGCCCCTTTTTTTGTTTTATTTTGAAATGTGACCTACCATGCATAATGTGATGTACCATGCATGATGTTTATGAAATGTACGTGACACCGACCATTGATCCCAAGAACTGTGAGTTGACGGTGGGTGTCATTTTTTGACAATGCAAAGATATTGCTAACTGTGATAATTAAACTCTCTATTATATTAATTGTAGGATTCAGTCATGTTTGCAAATTATTGTAACCATATCACATATAACATATCATCATGGTTATTTAAATTTCAGTCATCATTTTCGATTCGGGATTGACATTTAAATTACTTCAACATTTGTCAGGGAAACATTAATTGAAAATGATAAACAACACTGAAATGAGTATATATTGTAAAAATGCCTACATGTTCCTATTTGGGGAAATTTTTTTAGCTTTTTAACTCCTTGACTACCTAAATTCAGTATATGAACTTGAGGATGATGTGCTCATGGTGATGTGGGGTCATGCTCATCCTGTTGTATGCAGTTAAAGTCAGACCAGAAGCTGCAACTTTTTTCCTTGCCCATCGGCCCTGAACTTATAGTCCGCAGTGATTTATGCTGCAGATTTTTTGAGTGCATGCGTCTCAGTTCGATCTTAAAATGAGTTACTTTTTAAAGAAAAATCATGCTAAAAAGAAAAAAAATTCATATTTCACGTGTCTACATGTAGATTTGTGTCGAAAAGACTATAGACTCTATATCTAGCCATCTAAACTGGTTAATTCACCTGTTTAGTGAGATAACTGGGTATCATGATCACCGCGAAAGACAAACGAGCTGGATCACGTGATCAAGGGATGCAACCGTACAATTTTTTTTCTCTGGCCCCTATTGCGCCTTATCATATGGTGCGCTGTGTACTTGGGTCTTTATATAAGGCAACTTATGGTCAAAGCATTATAATTAAATCATGATCATGTTTATATTGTACATAGTGGACTGTTGAATGTATAATGACCATATGTTGTCTAGGATATTTGGAGATGTATTTTTTTTATAAGCATCGCTATTTCTCTCAGCACTCTGAGCTTAATGTCAATTGGGTTAGAGTGCCATGCAAAAACAATTCATTATTGGTATGATTGTTATTCTAATCATCATGTGGACATATGGGCTTTAGGGTAGTCAGGGAGTCAATTCCATTTGGCACACCTGGTGTTTATTCCATTAGGGTGACCTTGTGGCTTGGTGGCCTCAAACTTGTCCTTCTCCTTTTGATTCAACAAAGATATTTGGATGGGACTTGTTCTTTTGGAGTTCTCTTTCCTTCTTCCCTTTCTTTGGCCTTATTCTATTTTGCCTTTGCCTTTGAAATTTAGATTCCCTGACTGACCTTGACCTTTGTGCAGTCTTCCCAGTGCTAACATTTTCTGTTTCCTTGTGCACGCCGTGAGGTCAAGTTATTTTCATAGTCAACAAATTTTCCTGATAAAATGAAGTACGGACGAGAAACACCCAAATTCACTCGGTTGAGGCCCTAAGACTAGATCTAGATAGAGTTACTTTAGACGTGTTGACAAGAATACCCAGCTACCTGAGTTTGTCAGCTATTGTGAAAACTAAGATGAATCAGACCTCTGGTTCCTATCAAGTTTCCCTTCCTTAAAACCCCCCCCCTCCTGTTTGTTTACATGCTTAACATTTATACATTCGGTGCTGTCTTTATTAATGTCATTTTATTGCTTATGTGTGAATGGACAAGGACAAAATGCCCATGTCTAAATGTGTCATCATTAATCATAGTACGTCCTTGTCATCATTAACCTACTGACTACCGGCCCCCCACATGTGCCTGGATTGAGTATTTGCTCATCGATACCGATCCAGAAGGGTATGCGGGATGAGCTTTCGTTTTTGTTCTATTAGTTAGTTTTTCCATCACTGGTGCGGGATAGGTGTCTTATGCTACACAAACCCTTTGTTGTGTTTCATGAAATGTTTCATCGCAATTGGACAATAACTTTTGAGTTACCGACGGGAAAGGGAGGTCACTGTGATTCACTGATTGAAATCAACGAAAGGCTGTTTGACTCAACGAGATAAGGAAAAGAGATATGACACGTTAAAAATATTTGTTGTTATTGAACATGTACATAAGATTCACAGTGTCAAAGCAAAAAGTTTTCTTTCATGTTTGATTCACTTTTTTTATTTCAATTCACTTTTTTCAAATTTTTTAGAAAATAAAAAACTCATCATTTTTTTAAATTTATAAAATCAAAAGTTGTAATTTTACAAAACTTAAGTTCTATAATGATTCTATAATGATTGAATAATTTTCATAGTTCATAGTCACTGATTTTTTTTTTTAAGATGCGTGAAAGTCTTGCTTCTTGTGGTTGTAAAATTTTTGGATTCCCGGTAGTCAGCGAGTCAAAGTACATTCTTGTTGTCATTAATCATAGTACATGAGTATCACCATTAATCATAGTACACTAGCGTTACCATTAATCATAGTACATCATTGTCATCAATAATAATTATACTTACTGTAACATTAGCTTTGGTTGTATTTCATAGTTCAAGTTCAACGTGTCCTGACACAACATTCATCTTTTTTTCTTTCAACCCTTACTACTTAATAGTCACTTACATACTTGCTGTTTTGATTTAATTCTACATTCTATTCATTGTAATTTACACTTTATTGATTAATCCTATGATGTTGAATCTATAATTATTACTGTAAGAATTGTGCTTTAAAATGGTTACCATGTGTTGTTTGGCGTGGAGTTGCCTGGTTGTTCAACTCAATTCACTTTTCAATGTACTGTAAAACACCAACAGCCAGGCACCCACACAATTCAATTGACTTTGTCCAATTAAACCATGCAGCATTCTACACTATACAAGCCTGTGGTTAAATGGTAAACAAAATTTTGATCTACATCCATAGAAGTTGAGTTGAATCCAGTTGAGAATAATTCTGTTGTTGGACAGAGGGAAGTGTTTAGTTATTCCATTGTTATACAGAGGTACGTGTTTAGATATTCCCTTGTTATACAGAGGTACATGTTTAGTTATTCCATTGTTATACAGAGGGAAGTATTAATTAAGTAAAGAAAGAAAAGAGTGTGTCATGAGAGCATTTGACATAGAAGGGGATGTTTGTTGGCAGTTCTGGCATGTGTAAGGCATTGCCAGTTCCATACACTTGTCAAGAAGTAACCACTTTAGAGGCCTCCCTCATTGTAGAGGCTGACATTCTCATTACTCATCATTAGATGCCTGATGATCATTACTTTAATTAAACATATTTGACATACATTATTGTTCCTATTCTTTGGGTATTTTAATTGTCTGTTTCTGAGTTTTTGTTCTGTTTATTCTTTGTGGTTGTATTTTGACTATTTTTGTTTTTGTGTTTTTTCTTTGTCTATATTTGTGTTTTTATTTTGTTGATGTTTTCAGTTTTATTTGGTCTATATTTGTGATTTTGTTTTGTCTGTTTTTGTGGTTTGATTTTGTCAACATTTTCATATTTTTTCTTTGTTTATTTTTGTGTTTTTATTTTGTCTATTTGTTGTCTTTTTATTTGTTTCTATTTCTAGTACGTTCTTGCATGGTTTCTTTTTCCTCATACTCATACTCATGGTTAGAATAGGACACTGTAAGAATTGTGACACTGCTATCAGCTTTATTGTTATTTTGATATGATGAATCAATAAAAAAGAATTTGATTGACATTTTAATTTTTTATTTGAAATAAATGGTAATTCTTCATTGAGATATATAACAAGAGCAATATTCATTTTCCATATATAATTTCTTTGAGATAAAAATTGTATTTCCATTGACACACAGACATGTCTTCTTTGATACAACATAAAAAGGATATTTTCATTGAAAGAAAAAAGACATTTTCATTGACATGTAGGGTCTATGTTCAATTATATTGCAGTGTCTTTTCCTGCTATTTGGAGGGCCTGAGAATTCCCCTGTCAGCTATGATCTTCCTGTAGGTGTAGGCCGACTGCCTCATGCTCCTAGACACACTGGTTGAATCAAAGTCCACCTGCACGAGGCCGAACTTGCGGCTCAAGCCTTGGTTCCATTCAAAGTTGTCTAGCATGGACCTGTAGGAATAGCCGCGAACAAAGACGCCATCCAAATTGATAGCTGGAAGGAAAGAAGGAAGAGGGGAACAGATTAATTGCATACCATCCACAAAGACAGAAGGAAGAAACAAACTAATTGAATTGAATGCCATCTGGAAGGAAGTAAAAATTTGAATGCCATCCACGCGGACAGCTGGAAGGAGGGAAGGAACTGTGGTAAATGGCATGGGGTCCTGGGTTTGAATCTCATCAGGGGCAGTGTCAAGTTGAGAAGGTAAAAGCTTCCTGCTAGTCTCACCACACTCAGGTGTAAAATGAGTATCTGCCTGCTAACAGTACCATAGCAGCATTTTCCCTGTCCAAGAAATCAGCTTTGATCACATTGAATGGTTTTTGTCATACATGGGAAAACCTCTTTTGTTTTTCTTCACAGGTCTGAAATGAATACATGTATACATAGTAAACTGGTAGCCAATTCCATTGAAAATGATTTATTTTAATTTTGTATAAGAGCAACACCATTTCTAAGAACCATTATGTAGACTTTTAACTTAAAAAAAAAAAAATTTCCAAGCTGGCCTACCTTTGATGACTTCATCGACGTGGCTGGCCAGGTAATCAGACCGGAAGGTGTCGTTCAGGCCGCCCTGCGCATCCCACACTCCGTTGCCGGTGACGGTCAGCAATAGCCGGCGCCCGTAGCGCCTGGCCACCAGGTTCAGCAGAATCCTCAGGCCCTTGGGGTTCCAGGTGTCACGTGAATCACGGCCTGGGTAGTCGTTTATCTGCAGGGTGGCAGCCTGCCAGGCCTGTACGGGGCCCGTCACTTGCTTGGCGCCGTAGTAGGCCAGGCCTAAGAAGTCAGCGCTTCCTGTAAAAGGTGGAGGGGGGAGATTATGTCTTAGAATAGCCACTTTGATTTTGTATTGTAATTCTAGGCCTGATAACAGCCATTTGGACTCAAGCGAGAGGGAAGAACTGGAAGCTTTTTTAATTATATTATTAGAAGTCCAAAATAATGACTTTGACTGGTCTAACCCTAATTACGTGCTATTTCCGAGTTCTCGCTTTTCCTGAGCAGCTCAAAATAGTTGTGAAAGGCTACATAGGCTAGAATATCCACAAAGACAATTACAATCAACAGGAAGGAAAAGAGGGAAAGTTTAGCGACTAGACCTGTGTGCGCGTGTCTTTGTACACACTGTGTTCATTTTTGATGTGTGCAAGTGCAATGCTGAGATGACATAAACTTTATATCAATCTCAGTACCATATGATTTTGATTTTGTAGACTACTTATACGTCAGGCTAGAGCCGGCTGGGTTATGTTAGGCAAGATCTACATGTAGATTTTTCGGCATTGATACACTGTGTAATGTATGTCTCCCCATTTCTGAGGCTAACCTACTATTACTATACAACACTCCAATGACCCCTCACAATTCCACTTCACTCTTTTGCCATGCTGTACTGTATGCATGTAAGATGGGTGATTTCATTTGAGTGAAGACTGGCATAAGTAGCCAATTGACAAGGCTCTACTCTATGGACTGTTTTAGTTGTATTCTCTTTGTACTCTTAACCTAGGGTAGGAAATACTCGTTATTTCTAAGTTGACCCTTTTTCATTTCATACTCGCTACTTTCAAGCCAATTTCATTGACCCAAATAAGGGGGAAAAAAGCGGGGATGTAGAATTTACTTGCTATTTCCAAGCTCTTGCTATTTACAGGGATCACAGTTTTCCGCGGATCCGCGAAATTCCGCGGTTGCGAAAATTTCCCGCAATACGCTCCGCGGTCGTCGGTGGTCGC
>JBCHJU010274101.1:0-15083 GCA_039654505.1 Plocamopherus imperialis
CCCCCCCCCTCCCCCCCCCCCCCCCCCCCCCCACCCCACAGACCCTAACGCAGCGCTGTTGGGTTATATATTTTGTATGTTGAAGAAACGGAGGCAATGGTTCTTTGGATTCACCGCTTTCCTGGCTATTGCCTTTTTTTTTAAGGGGATTTGTTTGGCTGGGTAAATAAATAGACGTTGTTTGCTACATTAACGTGTAGGCCTTCGTAGTATGAGGGTTGGTGTTGAAACGATTGTGTGCCCGTTTGGCCGCACGGCCAGCTTTCTATCGAGTGGGGTTCGAATCCAGACCGAAACTGATTTTTTTTTTAGGCAGGTCTTTAAATATATTGTAAGTACATGTATTCCAACCGCCATGATAGTTATTGATTCAGGGGGGTAAAAAGGAAAGAAATGTCACCGTATATACAGTATAGGTAAGCATTACTTTGGTAGTTTGGAGAGGTTTCTGCGCAAGTAAATGTAGCCATACCCAAAATCTTGATAAAAACGATTCCCGGCAAGCTAGGTATTAATACATTGTACATGATAATGTATCGTCAAATAAGCCACTCCCAAACGGTCACGTGTTAATAAGGCCCACCGAGTTCTTATTGAATAAATGTTTTAGGCGTCTGCTTCTGTTCGTTTCGCCTTTCCAGAGATAATAGTTGGCCGCGTTCACATATCGCGCAGGATATAATTTATTGGGCTCCTTAACCTGTGTATGTGTATGCAAATAGATTAACCAATGTGCATGTAACCGAAAGCAAATATCCATATTATATGGCCGTGTAACGTACGTCTGGTGGGTGGTTGCGGTCTTCTCCTGGCAAGCTGCGGCATAAAGCACAGACGTGGGCGCTATCATGTAATTGTACTTGGCTGCCCCAGTTCAAGTTCAAGGTCGGACATGCTGTTCGCCTAGAACATATCCTTTTACATAACCTATTGATCATAATGTTGGGCGCACTGAGACCGTCTTCCATTAATAATTGTATGTGCACACGTAAACGGAACATAGACGCACAGCTCGTTCTGTTGTTATTATAGTTATTATTGTAGATAGTAGACAAGCCCGCTGTTTTAGCCCTGACAACTCGACTGGTGGCGGCTTGTAGTTTAAACACGGTAGCTAATTCGGGTCCCGTTTCACAACGTCTACATCTAGTACACGTATCTAATTGGGTAATGGCGCTTGTCACAACAACAATCGGTGTGGTAAGTGCCTTACAATCCAAATATCCAAATAGGTATATTATCGGTGTGGTAAATGCCTTACAATCCAAATAGGTTCAAATCTCGGCTTTGGAAGATTTGTTTTCCTTCGGAAACTCGTTATTTAACGTTGTCGCGGTCGATTCAATCTCACATTAGTTAGTCGTAAAGAAGTCACTAACAAACGAGTGATAGCCAAAGATATTTGGTCACATTAGTTTTGACTTTGTTTGGGGTGACGCTGAACGCAACGGAAAATTACCATTGTGCCGGTATGTTAGTAAATAACAACGGAATTGCAGAGGACAAAAGTACATGCATAATACATGAAAGAAAAGGAAAACAATTAACTTGTACCGCCAGCAACATCTAAACAGATATTTACGTAACCTAAACAGATCATGACAATGTGTTAAGGTTTCCTGGGCAATAAGTGTGTGTGTGTGTGTGGGGGGGGGGGCGATGTCTAATTCATGTTTAATCCGTATCAAACGTAAGATGTCTAACTATTCATCATTGACTGCTGGTTGGTTTCTTAACTTAAAGACGCTTGTCATTGCCATGAAGGCAGGGAGTAGTGACAATACATTGTCATGTAATTGCCGTTGTAGGGGCGGGGTCACCCGGGTGACCACTTGAGATACCGCAATGAGACGGCGTGGTGTAGTCGACCAGGGATTACCACAATGAGAGTGAGAGCTGCCTGGTCATGTAGACTGCAAAACTTTGGCGTGTTGATTTAACCAATCCGATACCGCGTTGACTCGCCACATGAATGAAGTGCTAGAATGAAAAGGGTGGGATGTAGAATTAAGAGGATTTTGATTGATTCTTGTCGAATTTGATTAAATATAAATAATTTCTACATTGCGAACATGACATTTGGATGTAGTATATTATATATTCATAACAAGAGGAGGCTTCACTTCGATATCACGTAAGGTTCTCGTTTTACTTAACAGTTCTTGATGATTAGAGTTCAGTAGACGTGTATATAAATTAGAATGGAGCATATTCAAACTTAATTCTTCAATGGTTTTAACGGAGAAAGAGAAAAGGCAAAGGACGCATTGAAAGACCACAATGGGCACTTCTGTCCAAAAAAATCATATTATACCAAGATGCTAGCAATCGATCTGGCCATTTTTAACGCTGGCATTTTATCCTTTTGTTTTGTTTTTCCGGGCTAATACCAAGAAGACCGGCATCTGATGCAATTTGAATGTTCGACAAATCCTCTCCTTATAAAGGCAGGGCAGCGTGTCGTTTTTTAAGTTCGCAATGATATAGCACATACGCGTCTTCACAGAATGAACTGGCAAGGGTAGACTGGTAGAGTCCAAGTAGTCTTTTTATCGACTCAGGGCAATGAACCCGCCATGCTCTGGTGTACGATTTCTATTGACGACTGCACAGTTCTTGGTTACACTTTTAGCAAGCAACATGTGTCCGTAGTTTTATCAACAGCTTGCTGAGATATCCGGGTTGAAGCGAATTCCCTGCATCGATTAAATTATACAATGAAAACGTATTCGGCAAGTTGGTTTCACATATGATAATTAAGCCGTACGAAATTTGAGTTGATTCGTTTGGTTTATCAAAGGCCCAATTGAAGTGTATGTGTTTATGTAATTTGAAGACTAGGCGGTATACCAATGTCCATAAATTCATGGCCAACATACAGAGCGAGCTAGACAACGCCTTGGCTTGCGTAATAAGAATCATCCATCTAGAACCCGCCCTAGGTTATGCAGATCGCCAACACACTCCTCAAACAGGCAGACGTCTCGTTTAACCTTGACCTTGCCGCGTGGCCAATGCCTTCCAGTCGAGTCTCCCCATCGATCGGTATCGTTTTTCCGTTTTATTTTTAGCGGCGGTTTGTTTTCGTCCCATTTCTCTTCCCTCTCTCCTCCCTCCCCTCCTTCTCCGCGTTATTTACCCGAGTCGACGTCATTCGCCATGCGATAATATGACTCATGCTGGAAATGTTCAGGACGCGCCGATAAGGGATATGTGCACCATGAGCCCAATCATCAGCACTCTTGAGTACGATTCAACTCTTGACTATAATAGTGTGCCCTTGTATCGGGATGAATACGATTGTGCTCAACCCGTCAGTCATAATATAAGGCCAAATTGTTGTCTAGCATTTGTGTCGTGCACTTGCCGATACAGCATCGTAAGTCACGTACATAAAGAGTTAAATATAACGCGGAAGGCCGTCTTAGTGTATGCTTACTTCATTCCCGGCTTTGAAAGCCAACTTGAAGCAGGAAACGATCATTTCAGCCACCGCCCCTTATGATAATGATGATAATAATAATAATACATGTAATGATATTGATGATAATAATGATATTGATAATAATGATATTCATAATGATAATAATAATAGTAATAATAATAATGATACTGATAACGATACTGATAATAATAATACAATGTAATAGGCCTAATATTGTCATGGTTACCATATCGAAAATAGTAGTAATAGGTAACATTAGGTACATGTAGGTCTGTTGCATAAGATTCAAGTCGTCTATATGGGTGTGCGGTTCTCTTATATAAATGCCGCATGCGAAGGAATTATTTCGCATCCGAGGTTCTGTCACTTTTCATTTAAAGGCTCATTAACATTCTTTTAAGACCGTTTTCCTCAAATGTCTTTTGGCCCTACCTGCATTTTATTCCGGCTTCCAGCAGACATACACATGCATAATAAATTACGCCTAGTCTGTCCATGTCCCTGCCATGTGCATACATATAATATATCAGTAGTGACAACTTGACCTTGAAAGCAGGCGTCTGCCTTTGGGGAGACTTTTACAGCAACTGACGTAATGAATTACTCAACTCTTTCGACTTCCAATCTCTAATTCTTTATCTTGGCCATTGGCGGCTTTCTCGAGTCCAGACCACCCTTTACCTTTTCATTTCCATGTAACCCCAGGCCAGGCTGTACGGAAGCAGGTGTGCCTGTTTTTACGTCATGTCTGAAATGCGTGTTTGTCTGTGTGTCTAACTCATTGTGTGACTTGGGCATGATTGAAGTCTTTTGACTACAATTTGCCCGATGTACTATGGGAATGATGAGCACATTGTTTATAATTATAGGCCTATAGTAGTTGAGAGTTGAATCGTACACATGGCGATACAACACTTGTAAGGAAATAGATCCGACACAATCGATCTAACGTTTCAAAAGGTCCCATTGAGAATGATGTCGAAGACAGAAGGCTATATTATGATATACTTTAGAATAAGAACAAATCTGACCCAAAACGTGAGATATGGAAGCGATGGCCGCCGTAATCGTAAAGTACTCCGTCATAAATACGTCATCCACGCACACAAAGGATTATTCATCCTAGACATATTTATACGTTGTACTTGCATTGTGACATATTGCAATTATCACGTTTATTGTTTACGACTACACCGCACAGTCTTCTCCTTACTCTGTGCTACACCGAGACATTTGCGGGGTGGGTTGTGTGCGGTATAAAGATCCCACTGGGGCGAACGTTGAGAACAGTTAGGTTTCCTTATTTTATACCTGGGTCGTGCGCGTTTACTGTACCTACTTTTACAACCAGCAGGGACCAGTCTTGGAATTCGTTTGACAGTTTGAGTTGAATCGTTTTTGACCTAGTCACTATTAACCTCGTTTCTCTGTCAAATCAGCATCATAATTAAGGATTAAAATTACAATGACAACGTTCCTGTATTCTAGGCATTCTATTTGACCTTCTTAAAAAGACAAAAAACAAACAAAACAAAAACAAAACAAAACAAACAAAAACGACCCCCCAAAAAACAAAACCAGTTATTTCTGACTAGTGTCCTATTTATACATTATTAAAAATTTATTAGTGTTAGTCTCAAAACGAAACCCTGGCATATGGATGGAACAGTGAAAAAAGTGCCAGGTGTCAATTATAGAGGAATGCATTGCATCCCATCATATTACTGTCTTGATGCCTTTCGTATCGGTCGATGCACACTTCTATGAAATTGAGATGAAAGTGTAGACCATAGAATAGAATGGTTCGGCTAGGCAAGAAAATTAATGCCATTTTCGAGGTTTCGTCATGCTATTTATGACGTCGAGATCTTGGAAGTGCTTTTCAATCCTGGGATAAGTAGCCCGCTACTTTCCGTTACGCCATATTGGAACACCTTGTGTAACGTGGATTATCAACGAAATCACCTGGTTTCGTCATATTATGAAGTTGTTCATGCATGCCTCTCCGCTCCCTATCCCTAACTACTCTTCCTCCTCATCCTTGCATCCAATTTTCCAAATCTCTCTCCCTTTGTTCGTCTATCCACCCACCTATTCTCCTTTGTTTTCTTGTGTGTGTGCGTGTGTGTGTATGTGTCTTTTGCATCTCCCATCGCTCCAGTGCGTGCGCGTCATTGTTGTGTTGCCGTGGAGCGAAATCTTGCTGTAGGTAATTGTTGTCCAAACACAATGACCTTACCGAGGGGGGAAAGTAACAAGTCCTTGTCCCTGTTCATTCAAGTCACCGGGCGCGCTTCTCTCCCGCGGTCAATCCACGTCAACTAGGGCATTACCGCGAGTGACGCGGCGCTGGACCTTTTCAACGTTGGTCGAAGCCCCTCGACGTATACGCAATTCGTCGTAAGCGGGGTGTGGCCTTAGGCGGATTTCACAATACAGCGCAATGCGTGGCGTAAGCTATGCCCAGCCGTATCCCATTGTGAGGTGAGACGTTCTAACGTGGAACATTGACCCACTTACCTTCACCGCTTTGTTACCTTTCTTGCGCGTGCACTTATGACACAGGTCCGATGCTTTTATTGTCCGATGTTTTTATTATTATGCTAATGCTTAGTGGAAACCTTTAATTTCTCGTAACGATAGCCCTATCAACTTTCCCGTATTTTTTGTCTTGTATTGGATGGCATATCTCTGCTTCGAGAAACCTAGGTCATGTTATGCAGCGTTGCTCACTCACGGTAGTTAGAACTAGAACTTCACGAGACGTAAGCTATAGGCTGCACGTTTGTTGTTGATGCTTGTAACAAGTATTGATTTCAATACATGTATAGCGTGTATAATTTAATCATTTAGATTGATTTGCTCGATCTCTGTTCCACTTATCTCCTATTCATAATTTTGTTTGCTTATGTGGGTGTATTGCGTGTCTGCGTGTGGTGACCGCTCATGAGAAACAAAGATCAACCTTTCGGCAACATGGATCTTTCCCCAGTTACCTAAGCGTTGTGAATTATTTAATTTTATAAAATCACATGGTCGGGTTGCCTAGAGCTTTGGAAATCAGCTGACTTTTGTCTTGGGTCACGTGAGAAGGTTATACTATAAGTAGTGGGGGCATGTAGCATTGCTCCCCTTTCCTGACGATTTTTCCCCGAGTTTCATTCATTAGCCGTTTGAGTGCACCGATTGGCCCCGACCCAGCTTCTCGCTTCTCCTACTAGTAGTACTACGTCCACCCACAGCTGACAGTATTAGCACTAAGACTAGTAGCTTTATTAGGTAAGCAGTCAGTATGACCTGTATTGGTGGCGACCTGCAGTCAATCTCCTTTAGCTTTGGAAGAGTCGATATATTTTGCCGTTTACTGTTGTGCTCAAAATACAACGATGTAGCCAAATATTTGGGAAACATATTACACGTCATTTTTATTTCACTCTATAGAAGGCTATCATCTACAAATGTCTCATTTTGGTCCTTTTATGTAAGATGTTGGTTGATGCATGTATTGAATTAGAAAGTAGAGTGGACCTAGCACTGTACCTATGTTCTTTGAAGATCTGGTTTAGGGTTTGATTCCACTTCTTCCTAGTAACCTTTTTAATTTGACCTGTATGAAATGATTCGGTCCCAATTTAGTAATTTGTCTATGACATCAAAGTAACGGATTTGATACTAATTCTAGGTTGTGTGAGCGGAGGCTAACGTCGTGTTCCACGCACTACTGATGCATTACGCACTTTTAAAGTGGACATGCTGCCACACGTGAACAGTAAATTGTTTGATTCAGTTTGACATCGTTGTGCATATTTTTGTGAATTGTCAACGATATTCTCGTCTTTACCCTTATTAGTTCAAATGCAGCGCTTTTTGTTTCACCGACATGGCCGTCTTTTATGTATTAAAAGCTTGGCCGATAATGTTTTGTGGGTCTTTCTCGAATTTTCCGCTTTTTTATTCCAAGCATATCATATTGCATGTCTTGTCAAAGTCGAGGTTTAATACCTACGGATTGGCCTATATGAAAACGAATTTCGAAATAATTTGTTGTAATGCCTTGCATACGTGTCACGCGGCCTAGGCATTTTATGTCGACAATGTAACAGTAACAGGTATAATATTTTTTATAACTATGATTTGTATTACAATTACTAGTATATATTATGTCAGCGAAAAGCTTGGTCTGGCTTAAAAGCGCGTCATCTTATTTGAAATCTGACATGAAATAAATAATTTCCATTCGGGCATTTCAAATTGATACACGTTGATCTAACATGAAGCAGATAAACCCAGTTATATTAGGTGGGCGAGAATTTTAGTATTCCCCAATTTTTATTTTTTTTTGTCTTTCTTGTTTTTGAGTTTTTTCTGAGTTTGTCTTTTTCTTTTCTTCCTCCCCTCTCTAATTCGTTACGACGACTGTCTTCAACAAAGAAATGTATACCATCGCATAGAAATTAAAGATCCCCACAAAGAAATTTAAAACTTTGAGCTCATCTGCTTTGTCTTAGTAATGTTTTTCGATTCCATGCTCATCTCCCTAGATCGCGTGGTTCATCGGGCAAAGTCCACTTTTGGTACATTTTCCTATTATATCATATAAATGTTGGTATCATTTTGTCCAGTTTCCTCTAGATTTAGGCGCATTTAAAATCACATGGTCGGTTTGCCAGGCGCGTTGGACATCAGCTGACTTCCGGTCACATGAGAGGAATGTTTCATTAAGTAGTGGGGGCATTTAGCAATTGGCCCCCTTTCCCCAGACGACTTTACCCAAGTTGGGACACGCCGTCCTCATTCATTGGCCTTGCTCCTGTACTGAACAGCCTCGGTCTCGCCTCGATTCCTATCGGCTACTAACCAGTCGGTGTAAAAGTATTAGGTAAGCAGTAAGCGTGATCTTTATTGGAGGTTTCAGCCGGAACTCTTTGCTTAGTCGTGACGTGCTTTCTTTTCTTTATTTGTTGTGGCTAGATCATGGCATATAAAGGTAGGATATCGTTGCTACTTGATGACTATCTGGTTATCTACACAGTTATTGCTTTTTTTTTTTTTCTCATGGATTGCTTTGTTTTGGTCCAGATACTCTGGTTCTTACACTTTTTTTTTTTTTAAATTGCAGTTCAGTAGCCTTTTAAGTCTTGTCTTGTGTTGGTATCAAAGCTGCTTTACGTGAGTTAAATGTGAAACCTTACGTCTTGTATATTTTTTTTCAACTACCATCGGGGATGTAGGATGTAAATCGAGGCAACACGATTTAGAGCAATTATTTTGGAAGCCAAAGTATATTAAACGTTATTTTTTCGTGATAGGTTTATCGCCTTCGTGGTTTGGCGTGTGCAGTTGTAGGAAACAAGATTTCGGAAATACTTTGGCGAAAGGGTCCCGGGCATCTCAGTCTGTCATACAAGGGTTTAAACTTAACTATTTTAACGCGCAATACATGTACCCATTTTTACGAGAACAGTCTGAAAATAAATGTTCTTCAACTTCCAGAAACCTATCACGACTTCAGCCTTCTCCAAGTAAATCAATTTCTGTCTGTTCAACGCTCCTGTTTGTCCCCGACTCTGTATATGAAGTGAAATTATGTACTCTTTTATACTTCTTTTAGTTATACAATGCATTTCTTTCCGATTCCCAGCCCGTCGTCCCAGAACCGTTCATGGTCTACGCCACCTATTTTCATCAAGCTCATTTAGATGGCTGCAATTATAAATTATAAGGAATAAAATTTGCCAGGAGTAACTTTTTGCAGGGTTTCAATTCATTTGTTTGCTCTTGATTTCTTGCAGGTATTTCCCAATCCGGAGGGGAGGGTTAAACCAGAGGAGCCACATCATCAACACAGCGCGCACATTTTATTACATCCGGAAAACTGCGACTGACTCTCACGGTAAGTTTTTCACTTAGACTAATCGTCAGGATTTATGTGTGGTACACTGCAATAAGATAGGTAAGGCCCAGTATTTCCATATATATAGTACAAGTCATGTATAGATAGATATCAATATCCGGATTTCTTCCCAGTGCCGCTCTGCTCATTTTCAAATTTTCCTTGGCCCTCGGTATAAGCGTGTTGACTATTTCCCTTCAAATGAGATTGCCAGGATTTTCTTTCTTTTGATACGTATATTCATAAAAACAGGATTTCGATGGATCTATTTTAATAACGTTTAAGACCCTTTTAGGCGAGAATGGTGTATAAAGACCTGCTGTCGTTATCAATCATGTGGTAAAGGAACTCTTACTTAAAATGTAGACCACACGGTATAAATCCCTTTAATAGCAAAAGTCAAAAACATCAAATTATGCCGAGCTCTGTCGCTTTAAGCGTTCGCAGATATACAATTATAGTCGACTTAATTTGTAGAGACAAACCAAAGGCTAAGGGTTGGTCAATACGTAGATAGATATAAATATAAACGACTTAATTTGAACGTCAATGTTTGGCAATTTGCTTCTTTGGCAAATCAACAAGTCTTATGTTGGACGGTCCTACTCAATCGGCCACCGACTGCATTGTTCGAAACTTAGTTGGTGGTTTGTGAGGGGGGGGGGTGTTTGTTTGTTTTTTTTTTTGTTTTCTGATTGTTGTTGTTTTTTGTTGTTTATTTTATAGTTGATTTATTCTTGCCCACAGTTGTAATCAATGCTCTGTTTTATGGCTAAGAACATACTTTTATCTAAAAAGCTTTGAGTTCACACGGGTTTCCCACGTTCATTCTGTGACTGGTTCAGGATTCTAGCCGCATGGCCTGAGAGAAGGCAGTTGGTGGGGAAAATTAAGCCTGGGCAGGAGTTGTTTTTTGTTTTTTTTCGTTGCACATGCAGGTGTTTGTATACAAATGATAAGACCTTTGGGCTAAATTTATCTCTGGGTCTGGGTCCTTTGTCAACGTATAAAATGCATTTTGTATGGAACGCTTTATTAGTGTCATTATCACCATTTAAAAAAAATGTACATTGCCATATTTTTGAGGTAAATGTAATCTTTTGACCACACAAGCGTGTGGCCTACGTTTGACCCTGGATATACATTACATGTATTAAATAATCTGTCGCTTGTGTTATTAGCTAAATCTAGGTTATAATTAAAGTAAGTCTAATATTTTATGTATTAGGAGCTACCGTCTGCACCCTAATTCTTTGTCGCTGCTGATGAACCCAAAATACTTCTTGCGTCCGCTGAGTGCAAAAGCGTTCAATGATGAACGGGCGTTGTTTTTCACGGTATGGACACGCGCAATCGTTGTACCGTACCACGGTACCGGCTTTGGCTTTAACATTGTGGTGATGGTTAGCGTGGTCTGTCCAACGTCGTTGTTGTACGTTGGTACGGGCCACATGGCGTTTCTATGGGCACACCTTTCTTGTTCATAAGGATCGGGATCGATATCGTTACGACAAAGATTATGTAGGTTGATTGAATAACTCGCATTGTAATTGGAGTTACACCCGGCTGACCCATGCAAGGCGTCCCCTGTTGTTACTTGATCTCCTTTGACATCGGTGGCAAGCAATGGTAATAATGGACGCGCGTGTCATTTCTAACGCCGTCTCTGCGCATGTCTGTAGAGCGTAACCTCACCCACCCTTTCCAATATTTCCTCCTCCCTCATAAGTTAACCTAAATTACTGACAAAGGTGACTAATTCATTACTTTAATCGTTTATTCCCACACAGGTCGTAAGCAGAATAGACAGCGGGCAAGGCCGGACAGACAGCCAGCCAGCGCAAGATCATTATATCATTAGCCGCGTCGCGCCACATCGATTTGCAGTAACATTGCATTGACTTCAAGCCGTAGCCTTACTGCTTATGGTGGACTGGGCCTCTCCAGCCTAACCATCAACCTACCTGAAGCCTTCACTCGTTCATGGATACGAGTTACTCAAGTGACGACCAAAGCCACCAATCGGACGTGGCCATCAAACACGAACCTGTAGAAGACATGATGGCCGGCGAATACCCAGTGGACATGAGCGTCTCCCAACGAGACGCTATAAACGATACTATAAATAACAACAGAGGAGGGCCGCTGCCACCACATCATTACATGCCCGTCTCAGTGGAAAACATGAACCTGAACAGAGCGTATTTCACTAATTTATACTCGAACGCCAACTTTCCGTTTCCCCCACAAGACCCGCTGAATCCTCAACGTTTCCATGCTCAAAGACAAGCCCAGCCGCCCGTGCCCCACCGTCCAGTCGTCTCACCGCCTTCTCAACGCCCACAGCTGCCTCATCCACCGCCACAACAGCAGCAACAGCCCCCTTTACATCAGGCCAGGTCCGCTGCAAAGGCGACAGCAGGGTCGAGGGCTGCGGCGAATGATGACGCGGGCCAGTTGCCGACCTTCAAAATCAAGGACAGCAAAGGAAAGCTGGCAGTCTTGGACATCATAGGCCCTGATAGCAGCAGTCATGCCTCAATAGCCGACTTCATGCCTGTCAACGGCCACCAGAGAGCGAAAAGAGAGTTCGTGCCGGAGAGCAAAAAGGACGATGGCTATTGGTGCAAGAGAATAAAAAACAACGATTCGGCACGGAGATCACGAGTCAAACGGAAAGCTCTTGAGAAATTGATGGAGTCCCGTCTGATGGAGCTGCAGAAAGAAAATATTGAATTACGTCACGAGATGGATTCACTCAGACGTCAGTTGGGTCTTCCCGAAAAGCCGAAAAATGACATTGCCATGAATTTCGAAGGGGATTGTCCGGTCGGACTTGACAACGGCAAGGCCATGATGGCCAACGCCAACGCTAATGCCAACGCCAACAATGCTAGAGACGAAGAGCTGGAACGGCAAAGCGCGGGCTCGGACGACTCGCAGAACAATGACGATTCCAGGGCATACAACATTGGCTCAATGTCGGCGCTCTCGCACTCGTTGGGCCCAACAAGGGATCGGGCCGATTCTTTTGGAAGTGGTAGCTCGGGTGGCCGGAGTTCTCGGCCGGAGTCGCGAAACTCGCCATCCGGCGACGTCACAATGCGGACTGACAAAACCGGCGCTTTGGATCTGTCTCACGACGTCAGCAATCGCTTTGCTGTGGGCGGAGAGTCGAGCTCTTCACCACCCATGTCATTCACCACCCAGACTTCTAAGCTCAACTTAAATTCCAATGACATGGAAGTTGACGATAAGAAATTGGGTCAAGACTTGAAGGGGTTTCCCTTGAAATGCCGTTGGAAACGCGAGATGCAGTCCGGCGTTCATACTTCTTCCTTACCAAGCGTAGAATAAGACCGTGCGGTGCCACGATTCATCAAATCCCAAACTAAACCCCGACGCCCAAAACATCGCCATGGCGTGTGGTACGTGAATGTTTTATTGTTCATTGTATTGCATGCTTGCGTCGAATTCAGCGGCCGATACGTTCAGTTGACTCGCGGTAATGATGCAAGTTTCCCGGGCCGTTTCCATCTCACGCCTTTCCATTGGTTTAAAAAGGTTCCAACAACAGACCGAGACAATCTCAAGTGTTTAACGCGGACCAAAACATTGCTGTAAAAATTGTAAATGGTGTTAAAAGATTATGTATGTAATTCATGTACGATTCGTTTTACAAATGATTATTTTAACTTCATCCATAAGATCATACATGATGGAAAGAACATAACCATTCTTACTCTTCCGTCGCTTTACCCCTTTTTGTCAGCAGCTAGCTTTAAATAATTATGTTAAAAACATCCGTTGTATTTTATTTCGGCGTCTGTTACCTCTAATCGACCCAGAACACTCAATCACAAAAGCACAAAGACAACTTTTAAAAAAATGTATCCATTTTCATATCAGACCTCGGAAGCAAGTAGGCCTAAATGTACCTTGAATTATACTATTGAAAGTTAAGTAAAAGTCGATAATAGACCAATGTGTAGCTTTCATTAGTCGCAACGCATGTGTTTCTAGACGAATGCCAGTTTGCAGGTTTTAAAAGCTATCACGTCTAGTTTTCCTGAATTAAAGGTTAATTTCTTCGCACACTCTATCATGAAGTTCTCTATTTCCTCCGAAAAATATTCTTGTACTTAACCAAAACAAGCCATCCATGCAGGATAACATTTTTGCTTCCCCATATTCATTCACTTCATCCATTAACACATTTTGATCGTAGGTGAACCGGTGCCAGTGCAAGTCCCGCCCTTAATTATTTATTGTGAAATTGGCGTAGACCCGAAATGCCCCTGGAATCATAATTCCATGCATTCTACCATCCAAGTACATAATGTAATTTAAGGAGTGGACGTTCGCATTGCCAAAAACACTCGGGAAATAATCGGCATAGCTATTTCCTTTTAAGTAGACCTAACACCCCCCCTTCCCACACCAAAAAACAAAAAACAAAACAAAAAACAACAAAAAAAAACAAAAAAAAACAGCCCTCCCCTCATCCCAGTTCTCACATTCCTGTGGAAACTAGCTGTTACTTAAAGGAATAGTTGTTAGGTTTAAATTATTTTAAAGCGCCTCGTGACTCCAATCCATGGATGGAGTCTGGGGCATTCAAATCTGACAGACATCAAACCTCATCCAGCATTGAATGACTAGCAACAAGCGCGGCTGTAGTGGCTCCTCTGGCTATTTAGCAACGGGAATAACGCATCACATTACTATGTAAGATCTAGATCTAGTTGTCCGGCACTGCATCACTTGCCCGCTGTCCTAGCCGAACAAATCACATCCGCTCATTCCCATGTCCTTAGGGATTTTGATGACTTTTAATTTTTATTTCTTTAATTTCCATTTTTTTATCTCTGCAATTCATGCATTTTAATTCCATTACTCACATTTTATGTCTTTTTAAATTAACAAAAAACGATTACAGCTTCATTGAAATTGATCTCATTACGACAGTTTGCCTTTTCCAAGCCATAAAGCTTTTGCTTTTTAAAATTGTGTATTTGATTTGATTCAATTGTAACATATTGTAATAATCCAAAATAGCATTTTGATTATATCATATTATAACATAATCTTCCTTGTCCGGAAACTAAGGCGATGAACAAACCAAAATATTTCTTCCAGATTTTCATAGTTGATCCCTAAAACATCATTCAGAGATGTCACATTTCCGGGAATTAACGGAAAGACGGGAACAAAAAATCTCATGGACATGGCTATTTATTTATTTATTTTTTTTTCTCAAAATTCAAAACCGCCCAATTCCAGGAATGCCAAAAACAAAGCTAATTCCAGTATTAAAGAGTAGACGGCTACTCTTGTCTTGGACCGAGATGCCAAGTTGGTATTTTCTGGCCTTTTCCAGGGCTGGTTTTGGGTGAAAGATTGGACTTGATTAACATGTAAAAGAAGCATTTGCTTCCATAAATATTTCTTGAAAATTGTACTCGTAGTAATGTAATTTCTAAACAAATTTCCCAGCTTCCCCGCCTCCCCCATTGCCGCCAAAACTTGAGATTTTTTTTCTTGTTCTGTGACATCTCTGTTCATTCAAAGAAGCTTTCTTCGTTTTCATTTTTATTTCCTTTCTTCTTTTCAATCAGTGTTGTGCATTTTTATAATTTTTCGAGGGTCCCATTCTCTAGTAGGCGTCTATTATTATTATTATTATTATTATTATTATTATTATTATTTTTATTATTATTATTATTATTATTATTATTATTATTA
>JBCHJU010275210.1:0-15071 GCA_039654505.1 Plocamopherus imperialis
CTCTCTCTCTCTCTCTCTCTCTCTCTCTCTCTCTCTCTCTCTCTCTCTCTCTCTCTCTCTCTCTCTCTCTGGAGAATCTCTGAGTAGAGAATTATCAGTCATCTTCATGTTAGACAATAAGGGTATATATTTTCAACTGCTAACCTCATGCAGGTTTCATTCTTGAGTTCACTTTGATTTTTAAATTTTCAAATAGCCGAAATAGCTGAAATTGGTCTTTTTATGTGTTCCACAACATGACCTGGCTAATACCTGTTACCTTTCTCTTTCTTGACGTGTGTCACATAAGGCCTTGTGCTACAATATTGAAGTCCTTTAGAGGGTTTCTTTTTAAATAAAAGTTTTTTCACAAGTAAGCCAAAGTTGTTAGTTTTATTTGTTTGTTTTTTTAATTATGCGCTTTTTATTGGTTAATGTTGTCTGGATTTTACAATCGATTTTTTGGGGTGTTTTTTTTGCCCCATGCCCTTGGCAATTGCCGAATGCCCTCATAATTTCATGCCACTGCAAGGCAATTTTTGCCTGCCTTCCCCAAAAGATAATCTCAGGCCTATATATATATATATATATATACATATTTATATATAATATATATATAGATAAATATACCTGAACCATTGAACCATAATAACGGGACGAGTGAATTGCCATGTAAGTAAAAATGGACACACGCACAAATGCACACATTGTAGCAGTTCAAGCTCAAAAGGTTTTGTAAATGAATCCCTCACACCCAATTCCATGATCCCTTGATGGCAAATTTTGTTACAATCAGATACATGTTTTGTTTTTCTCATTGACACGCAGGTTCTTGTAATTTCTGCTATTTGTGTTCTACCATCGATGAGCATCAACAACATTTACGACGGATGGTAAAATATATTTTATTTGCCTATTTATAATTATTGCAATAATGAATACTCAAATTCATTTAGAGTGAGTATAGTAAGTCTGAAAATAACATGTTATGTTAAGATGTTTTGATTCTTCTTTATTCGAATACAAAACTGAAAATTATTTAAATCTTATAATGGAAGGATGACTCAACAATGCAAAATGAATGCGCAAATGATAAATTTAGGACTTTCTAATCACTTCCTTGAATCTGTAATCATTTTCCATCAAGACATTGCTAAATATCCTTTTGTTTTTATATGCCTTGTTATGTCAGGATAGTGCTAAATGTCCTTTTGTTTATATGCCTTTTTAGTTGCTTCACATTTGCCTCTTTTGTTTCTCTACCGTGCTTTTTGTTCCTTACTCCACAATTTGTTTGCATTTGGGCCCAAAATTATCAATAAAACCTTAAAAATCACATAATTTTCTTTTAGATGTAAACAATTAGTCTACCCTCCAAATTTTCCCGAAATCATTTATTTCAGAGAGCTGGTAGGAAAGCACCAAAGACCTGCAAACCTCGAATTCATTATGAAGCCCCTCGACCAAAAGTCAAACCCAAGCAAGAGGAAGAACCAGTGGAACATTACCAAGAACGTTACAAAATTGTTGTTTACACAGGTGATATACCAGACGCCTCTACAAATGCAAATGTAAGTTAAACAGAAAGTCAAATGCAATTAAAAGTATTTTAGTCACTATACATGCTTCTTCTCTTTAAAGTTTTTAGCAGCTAAATACACATTTAAAAATATTCTCTTTCTTTTTATTATTTCATGACATTGTCTTTGCATTTTTGATATACTTTAGTGACTCTTGAGGGAGGAAATAATTCTCTATATGTAATGGAACGCATAATCAAACTTGAAGAGGAAACAAAAAGCTTGTTTTTGTTGTATTTTTACATCAATATCATGTACAGAAAAAAAAGTATTGCAACATGCGTTTTGGAAGAATTCTTCTTCAATCTTTTATTGGTGTAGCTATTTGTTTGTTCTTTGTTTTGGTTTAATCTTGTTCACAGTGTTTGTTTTATGACTTTTCAGGTTACAATTAGCATCAAAGGGGATGAGGATGTTTTGTACCCAACTCGTCTTTACAAGGGAAATGTAAAGAGAAAAACATTTTTTAGAAACGGATCTAAAGAAACTTTTTTCATCAAAGCACCTCAGTTGGGAAATTTGGAATATTTGTCTATTGAGGTAATGCTATTTACTTTAAAATAATACACTCTTGGTGTTAAAAGTAGGGGGAAAAGGTGTATTCCCGTGTTTTGTTTTGTTTTGTTTCTTTAAAATAATTTTATCAAAAACTAGTTTATGTATTACATAATATAACAATTATTATTTCAAAATTCTTAATGTTACTTTTGTCTTTATTTCTTGAATGAACTTGGAGGCTATATCTCATTCTTATGTACACAATACATAATGAGTTTCATATTATAAATTAAGTTTGTGAATTTCATTCTGGGTGTATTAAGGAAATAAAGTTCAATTGCTCATGACATCAATCAATATTTTAACACTATAAATATCAACATTCTTTAACTGTATAACCAATCTAGCATGATGGCCTAGAGAAAAGCCTTTTACTGTATAACCAATCTAGCATGATGGTATAGAGAAAAGCCTTTTACTGTATAACCAATCTAGCATGATGGTATAGAGAAAAGCCTTTAACTGTATAACCAATCTATCATGATGGTATAGAGAAAAGCCTTTTACTGTATAACCAATCTAGCATGATGGTATAGAGAAAAGCCAAGGCTGGTACCTGGACAAAGTTGAAGTGACTTGTATGAGGACTCTCCGGCACTGGGTGTTCATGTGCAAAAACTGGCTCTCTCTTCATCACGGAGATTTCAGCCTAAGGAGGAATCTTTCTGCAAAGTTCAAAGAAAAAATTGTGCATGGTTCGTATCCCTTCAAATATATATTCATAAAATAAATGCATGCAAAAAGTTGAATACGGTTATATGATATTTTATGTTATATACATAAAGTACATTGTATCACTTAAGTTACAGAGAAAGTATTTTTCTCTTCTACACTTACTCTTTGCTCTCCTTACATTGTTTGTAATGGAGAATGAATGCTTTCAGCTTTGTTTTCTTGTTAAAGGGTCAAACTGACATCAGGAGTTGCTAGTGAAATATAATTCAGTGAAGTTGTATGATAGATATGTTGTTGTTGAATTTTCTGGCTCAAATTCTGTTACAAAATAATGTTAAAGCAAAGTAGATTTTTATTCCTTTCTTATCCCCACCATGAAAACAAAACCAGACTTTCTAAAAAAAAAAAATTAAAACACGAAAGCGGAAATATTTTACCACATCAAGTGCATATCTAAATCTGCAAATTAAAACTGAAGGGAAAAGTTGACAGGAAGAGAGTCAGAGGAAGGCCGAGAAACATATAGACTGATTTCATCAGGAAATTGACCTTGCTATCATTATCTCAGTGAACCACAAAAGCTAGCAAAGTGACAGAGATGAAACTAATGATATAATGATGACCCCCTCCCCAACCAACAGGTCTTGTAGATCTAATTGTGTGATTAGATTGCAATATAACAGAGTAGTTTGATTTTTGTATTCCCTTTTCCCCCCCACCCCACACCCTTGCACCAACCTTCTATTAGCCAGGCATAAAATGAAAAAAATCTGTGTTTATATTTGTTTTCAGAATATGAGTGCACAGTGATTACTGGGAAGAAAAGATTAGCTGGAACAGATGCCAACATCTATGTCACCTTCCATGGAACGGAGGGCTTTTCTCCAAAGATCCATCTAACCTCAGATGTACCGAGGAAACTTTTTGAAAGAGGAAGTGTTGACAAGTTCCATATTGCTTTCAAAGACATCGGTGAAATCAGATCATTGAGGTCAGCCTTATTAAGAAAGTGGATTTAAGTCCCTTATAAAAACAACAAATTTTAGCTTTAATGACTGCAATCTTGTTTGAAGGAAATCAACATCGTTTCAGTATTTTTTGTATATTTGTCTTTTCAGGGATTTTTTCTGTATCTTCCTTTGTTTTGGAAAAAGAGTAGAGAGGGGAAAGTTAAGAGTCGGAGATGCTGAGGGCAACATAAATGACAAATGGAAAAAAAAACTTTCCCCTTCTCCTGCAATCTCCTTGTCTTTTGTATTTGCTTTTTATTTTTGTCATTGAAGTATTGATATATTTAAGCATTGAAGGAAGCATAATTTTTTTGAGTGATTTTACATTGAGTAAGACACACATTTGGTTAGCATCAACAAATTTCTTTTCCTCTTCATTTTGACCTGCAGAGTTGAGCATGATGGCAAAGGCGTTGCTTCTGGCTGGTTGCTAGACAGGGTAAGTCACAACTCATGCCCTGCCATTCAATACTTGTCAGTTCTCTGTCTGTATTCAAACATTAATTTCTAGGAACAGACTGTTTGTTTGTTTTAGAGGGATTTGGAGCTTTTGGAGAAAATCAGCACAAAGGTGAAGGTCACTATTGCACTTTCTTGAAAATTAAAATGAAAGGCATATCATCAACTTATATATTTTACTGTGGGCGCAACGCTTATGTTATATTTATTTGATTGTGGTATCCACAAAATGGAAGAAATGCACTTTAAATACAATATATTATATCTACATTTGAATCTTTTCTTTTAATAGATCATTCTACAAAATTTGCACCACCATAATATCATCTACTACTTCCTGCTAAATGGCTGGCTGGCACGGGACATCGGTGATGGCCATTTATGGAGGGAAATTCTTGCCAAGAAAAAATTAGCCAAAGAAGTAACAACAGGTGAGCGTCTCCAAAGTTAGTTTGTTTATTCCACTTATAGTTTTGTTCGGCTCTTCCCACAATATTGTTTCTACACATGTATGGAAGATCATTATTTCTATTAACTCTTTGACCACTTCAAGCGGAAACATTGGCTTGAGCACAATGCAACTCTGACTACAATTTGCCCATGTATCTGGATGAGCACAAACATGCTGGAGCTGATATATATCGGCCTGGCCTTAGGGGGTTGTCAATGAGTTACATAACAATGAACACTGTCAATATTAACAAAGTGTCCTAGTCATTCAAAAATTCTCTTTCATGATTTCGTTAAAGAACAGTTTGAACACCATTATGGCACATGAAAATGAATCGCTTTTTTTATATACTGAGAGCCAACTTTTCATGTAATGACTTTAATCTTGTTTTACACTGCATATGGCACCATTTTAATTTCTCTTTCAGCAAGTGGCAAGAAGATTATTGTCCTTAAAGGTTGTTTCAAAAGCACATGCAATATCTGTCAAAGTGTTGTCATTATCCTTGCATGAATATTTCTCAATGGTGTACAGTGCATGCATCTCACGATTTTCTGTCTAAAGCAATTAAAAAGTTTTGGGTCATCTTTCTTTTCAGTTTGCTTTTGTCTATTTTATTTTAATTTTGTTTTTTAATTTTGTTTTTCATCTTGGGGTGGGAATTGGGGAGGCTTGAGGGTATTCATTCGTACGAGGTATGAGAGAATATAAATTTTTTCATGTTCAACATCTTGTTCAATATTCATTCCAATTTACAGGTCTTTAAAACTGTTATTTCTTATTTCTTCATTAATCCAAGCTGTCTCTTTCCATTCCTATTTTTCTCAAACCTATTGAAAAATGTCCTTTTTTGCTTTTACCAATTTATGCGCATTTATTAATTTCCAAAATAATTTTGCTTTGTTCATTTTCATTGTTGAATATAATCACCGTTGTACAAATGACAAATGCATGTTTTTTGGGGGGGTTGTTTTTGATTTGTTTGGGGGTTTTGCCATGTTTTAATTTTTGTTATTATTATTATTGTTGTTGTTGTTGTTGTTGTTGTTGTTGTTGTTGTTGTTGTTGTTGTTGTTGTCGTCTTTTATTGCTTTTTCAGTGGTGATCACCTAATGCATTAGATTGAACTGTTTTTTGGGGTTTTTTTGTTTTTGTTTTTTTGTTTTTGTTTTTTTATATCCATCCAGTAAGTTTTATGTTGATGCATAGAAAAAATGTGTAAATCACCTTAAAACATTATTGGCTTGTTTTTGATCTTTTGAAAATAATAATGTCACCTGCACATTCTCTACATTATATTTATTTCTTAAATCATTTATGATGTTGACCCTGTTCACATTATCTGAATTTGGTGTTGTTAGAACAGCTTGAATTACCACATGCTTTTAGAGGATACATTCTCTACAATATATAGGGTGGCCCAGAAAAAATGTCTCCAACTTTAAAAGACAATAACGTTGCCACTGTGAAACTGAGTCACTTATAAATTGGCAGTCCTATAAAACAACATATTTTGTGCTAACTAGCAAAATTTCAGAAAGATTGATACAATAGAATGGTTACTATAGGCATTTATTCAAGCATACCATTGTTAAAGTAATATCAGACAGCACATTATCCTGGCATGCACTTACCCTAACAATTCGTAAGTCCTCAAAGTGTCACTTTTGTTGACTACAATCTTGAGTATCAAAGCAGAAGGCGCTAGATCTAGAAACAGATAAATCTAGAGTAGAACTACATCTAGATCGATATCTAGATATAGACCTACAAGTACTATTAATCTCAGACCTAGATCTAGATAGATCAAATCTGAAAAGTAGGGCCAGAGCTTATCCCGGCTTCTGTGCATGAAGCGGACAGTCTCAGATTAGATCTATCACTTTCTGAATAGGATGCTAGTCTATTGTAGAATACTTTCCTAGCCGAAAAACTGTACCCATTTTCACCCGGGTTGAGTGAAGCAGCAGTGATAATTTTTTTTTTTTAAGGTAAAAACGCATTTCCCTACCGGGGTTTGAACCTGTGACCTCTCGGTCCGTAGCCCAACGCTCTGTCCGCAGAGCCACTACACCCCTTAAGTCTAAAAAATGATAACATAAAACTAGTCTTAGATCTAAGCCCTAACTAGAACTCAGATACTTGTATGAGTGTGAAGTCAAAACTGACAAAGTTCTGCGTGGTAAATCTAGCAGACAAGATTCGTTTGATGGATAATGTACAGTAAAATTTTGTCTAGTATATCTTTTTCACAAAGTTATAGAGGAACATCAGTGGCAGAGCATGATTGCAACCTCATCTCCTTTTCTTATGCCATTAGACTTTTTCAATGAGGCTTCTGACATCCAATTTCCATGTGGTGCAATGTAACCTCACTCTAATGTATATATATCACTTTAAAACCCTTGAATTAAGCTCAAATTTTCAATCATTGTAGGGAATTGACTGATTTCATAATGTCCCAAAGCTAATAAAAAAAAAAAAGAAAAAAAAATCAAGCAGAGACAATGATATAGTGAGCTTTCAAAGTTGGAGACGTTTTCGTTTTGTCTTTTTCATTTTGGCTACCAAACTTTCCGTTATATCGTGCACTGCGACATCCCTCAACTGTATATCTCATAAGTTTTGAATCATTGAATCAATCAGATTCATATTTTCACACATTGTAGGAAATTGATTTATTTCGTAGTGTACCGAAGCATTCTACAATTTACCCGGTGACAATGATATAGTGAGCTTTCAAAGTTGGAAGCAATTTTGGGGGGCCACCAGATATATGTTTATTAAATCATTTCTGATGTTGACCCTGTTCACATTATCTGAATTAGGTGTTCTTAGAACAGCTTGAATTGCCAGTTGTTTTTTATTTTTGCTTTGCTCTTTTTTGTTTTGTTGTTTGTGTCTTTTCGGATTTTTGTTTCCTTTTGTTGGGTTTTTTGTTTGTTTTTGTTTTTGTTTTTGTTTTTGTTTGTTGTTGTTTTTTGGTTGGAGGAAAGGGGTGAGGGGGGAGTGTGGTTTGGGTTTTCTTTCTCATGTCACTTACTTTTCTTTTTAAAATTCTTTTGTTAAGATATCTCTTTCATTTCTTGATTGAAATGATTCAATCATTCTGATGCTTTATTCTAACAAAATACAGTAGTCACCGCCACATTTCATGCTGGCAGGTTGCTTGATTCACCACATTGTGCAATTTTTATGAAACTGATTTTTTAATCATTAATCACTCTGCTAAAATGCAGCATGTGGCTTGCCGCACTTCAGCAAGTTGCAAAGACATGTTATGTATTGGCCAGCTACAGATTTAATTGGCTAAGTCCTCGTTATTAATGTTAGTAAAGTCTGAGATGCTTTTCATCACTAAAATTAAGCTACAGGTGTTTTGTGCATGCATTTGAGTGCCTGACCACATTGTTAAATGATAGAATGTAATATAGGCTCAGGCGCACCATTGTCCTTTGCATGCAAAATCCATCATTGGTCATGTCCCTTGGAATTCGACACATTGCACATACTGCACAGGGCACAAATATTCTGTCACCCATGCACCATTCAACCTTATTGTGATTACTGTAATTGAAATTTACAAACAACAACAGAAAGAATAAGAAAGAGAAGCTAAAGCTTCAAATAAAAAATTCACACTTTTTACTTGGATATTTGTTTTCTTTCAATCACATATAAAGTTCTTGACCATATTGGGCTCATATTGATAATATACATATTTCAAATAGACATAGACCAGTCTATTCACTTCTTTTATCGATGTTTTTGTCATCATACTTTGAAGTTTTGTAGATTACAAATGATGTCTTTCCCTACAATTTACATATTTAATTGTAGCTTTGTTTCTTTACACATTTGCACACACTGAAATAATTTCATAACTTAATGGAACTGCTCAATACATTTTACCATAACAAGCAAATTAATTCTAACAAATTTATTTCATAGTTTGTGTCATAAGAACTTTTTTATGGCAAAAGACAGCGCTCTTTTATGAACAGAAACTGTTTTATGGACTAACACTATGATATCAACTGAAGATATCATTAACTGTTTTGTACATCATTAATCCCTGTTCCTGTTTTTCTTTTTTCCCAAGTTTGCTTGGCTACTAATCCTAACACAAAAAGCAAAAAGACAAAATGAAACAAAAATTTGTGTTGCTTTTAAAGCTTTCATTGAGAAATATTTTTATGATAAACTGTTTGTTGATAAAGACCTAACATTGCTGTTATTCTACATTTTGGCTGATTGAAAAAAATAATGAATGTATAAAATATTTTTTTCCTGTGCTAAATGAAAAGGTAAACCAGTAAACTATCAGGTGACTGTCAAAACTGGTGATGTCAGATATGCTGGTACTGATGCAAACGTCTATGTGATCATCCATGGTACAAAAGGAATCACAAAGAAACTTTTCATGGATGACTCAAGAGATAATTTTGAAAGAGGAGCAACAGAAGTCTTTGAAGTAAATATGTCACATCCTAAGTTTTTAGTTACAGTTCTTTACATTATTTTCTACATTAAAGAAAAAAATCCTAGCAATACAAGGTCATTAGTATATGTATTTCATTTTGACATTATAAATTTAAACAAACTTTTGAAAAAATTAAATCTATGGCTACCTAAAAAAACCAAACCAGCCTTAGAATAATTAATCATGAATATTAGAATGTATAAAGATATATGAAGTTTTATCTAACCTCTCATGATATTGTAATGCAGTGGTTTTAGTTTAAAGATGCATCACACAAGAAACCAATTCACTGTAGAATCTGCTTTTTCAGTGAATTTTGTATTCACTCATTATACTGAAATGTAATCTAGAACACAGTTTTATTCATCTTTTAATGATTATTCCTATTTTTCATTTCAGTTGACAGCCATGGATGTTGGCCCTGTTTCCAGAATTCAAATTGGTCATGATAATTCTGGACCAGGAGCTGGCTGGTATTGTGAAGATGTAAGACTTCAAATTGTTTCCCATTTTTAATTGCAGACTGGTATATCAAACCCATGCTCTTATTCAGTTCATTATTCTCCATTGTTTATTTAAGAGGACTCTCTAAATCATAATGCTTTTGTTTGACAAAATTCACTATTTGATTTGTATGTTCAAACGTGAAAGAACATGACGTTTTACCGTAGTTTCCATACTTACCTTGATAGTCAGTTGGGAGTCAGTCAATAAGAACGAAAAGGAAGAAGACAAATTTTCCAATTCTAACATGTAGGAAATAAGCATGAAATTTAAAAAATTATCTGACACTTGATGATATATTTATGAATAAAATTGAGAGAGTGAAATTTTTACCTCAGAAACTGTCTTGTGATATTATTTTAAAAACTGGATGTTATGGTTTGCCTTAGACTGGTAACTTTTTCCTTTGACATACAGGTCCTCATAAGGAAATATCTACATCATGATGACGTTGTCCGTTTCCTTAAAAAGTTGAAAAGTAAAGGCAAACCAAAAGCTCAGAAGAAGCGTCTGTCTCAGAAGCTGCGAGAGCAAACATTGGATGAGGTAGGAAGAAGTGATCAGTCGGATGCTTCATCAGAAGAGGAAGAGATCAAAGAGGGAAGTTATCAAGATGTTTTTGATTCTGATGGCAAAGTCACTAAAGTAAGTGTTCTATACCTCTACTTAGACTGTCTTTTTAGACTTAAGCAGTTCATGTATCAATGCATTCAACTCTGAAGATTATTATCATGCCTGTATGGTATAATTCTTTGAATGATATTTAAATAGCTTTATGCCCCTTAACTTTTATTATTTCAAGACAATGTCCTGTAATACAAGTCTCAAATTTGTAGCGTCCTCCACCAGAATGAGTTTTACTTTTTCCCATCCAGCATGTTGACAAGAATACTCAACTTACTGAGTTTGTCAGCTATTTTGAAGACTAAGATGAAGACCACCATTATGAGTGGTTAACACGATTTCACAGCCTTTAGGCATCAAGATGAAACCAACACTTTATTCCCTCTGTTATCCATTTCTTCATTTATAATTTTTCATACACTTTATATCTATCAGTGAGACTTTTTTTTTTTTTTTTTTTTTTTTTTTTTTTTTTTTGTTCAAAACTGAAAACAAAGTGAACCGAAAACTTATTTTTTAACGTTTTGACAAACTGTATGGAAAGACTTTAATGTTAGTGGGAATTTTTCGGTATTGTCTTTGTTGCAGTTCATCAAGTTTGTATGTCTCAACATGCATGCTTATGATCAGGATTAAACTTGTCTTTCTTTTTCCTTCTTTATTATTCTAGATACCAGAGTATGAGGAATATTTCTTTGAATGCAAAAACTGGCTTGCAACAGATGAGGCGGATGGTCTTTTAGTGCGAGAACTAAATGTGAAAAGGAAGTCTATCTTCTTCAAAGATCGATCTAACTGATGCTTTTGAAAGGGTTGAATCTTTGAACAAAGCTTTAATTACACAGATTTTTGTGTTTGATCTCATTTAATGTTGTGTATAAACAAAACTAAAAAGCAACCAATACGGTAAATCACTGATGTTGTTTTTTTTTTATAACATTTTTAACCTGACTTTTTTTGTTCAAAACCTGTGATTCTATGTAGAGACTAACATTGAAATGACTTAAGAAATTGATTATTTAAAGTTTGCATAATGCTCCAATACATGTCAATTCTTAAAGCAATATTTTGTTTAAAATTATAGTCATGAAAAAACTTTGTTTTTATATGAGGGTAAATAAATGTATGAGTGAATAAATATCAAGGTTTGTCTGTTTTTCATGCATGAAATGAATTTTTAGTTTTACTTTAAATAAAAGAATGCATTTTTCTTTCATTTCTGTCAAATCATCATTGTAGCTCAGTAGAGCTGGACATAGTGGAAGCTACCAGTGTATTTATTTATTTTTCGTTTGTTTTTTATTTATTTGTTTTACATTAATCAATCAACTTAATTTTTCATCCATTCATTCATTTATTTATTATTCATTAATATATTTATCTTGACACCAAGTTAGTTACTCAATTAGTTCATGATTTTTTTTTTTTACTTTTTTGTTGTTGAGCCAAGAAAAAGAGAAACTACTTGTTTACTTCCACACTGAAAATCCCACGGCATTGTCTCCATTGATGCGTATGCTAAAATCCCATGGCATTGTTTGTCTCCATTGATGCGTATGCTTAAATCCCACGGCATTGTCTCCATTGATGCGTATGCTTAAATCCCACGGCATTGTCTCCATTGATGCGTATGCTTGAATCCCACGGCATTGTCTCCATTGATGCGTATGCTAAAATCCCACGGCATTGTCTCCATTGATGCGTATGCCAAAATCCCACGGCATTGTCTCCACTGATGCGTATGCTAAAATCCCACGGCATTGTCTCCATTGATGCGTATGCTAAAATCCCACGGCATTGTCTCCATTGATGCGTATGCTTGAGCGACCCTCATCATAGTTCCTGTATTTATTTACATAATCTCCTCTTTACTTATGACAAATCATTTCGAATTTGGCTTTTCATTTTGATGGGCACCATACTTTTTTGCCTTTTTTGTTTTGTTTTACAGGTGAAAGTGATTGCAGTTGTAAACTGAAGTTGAATGCTTGTGTTATGACTTCATTAGATGAATGTCAAAGTGTTTCAGGTACCGGACACGAAAAAGCAAAAAAACAACAACAAAAAACAAAAACAAAACAAATTCAAGAAATCAAGGTATGTCAGAACATAAAAAAGTGTGTTGGAAAAATGGAGTTTTCCACTAATGTGAACAAATTTGTGTAATTTTATCCTCATTAGTTTGCATTTGAATTTTAGGCGAAAATTGTGTACATCATATTACTTGACATTGGTAGCTGTTTTCTGTGAATTTGTGTGAACTGAGTACCGTATAAGAATGATGTATGTTTGCCTGCATGATTTACTTTTCTCTATAAAGATTTTTAGATAATATTTTAAAACACAAAAACTTTTTAACTCTTTGACTACCTAAAGCTGATTTATTCCCATGAGGATAATTCAAATCTTTGACTTATTTTTTCCCATCTATCGGGATGAGCATGAACATGCAAATCTCGATGTAAGGTCAAGTTGAAGTCAAAGAGTTAAATCATGCTCAAGCGGATATATGGTCTTGCTCATCCAGACACATGGGCAAGTTGTAGTCAAAGAGTTAAATCATTCTCATGCCAATATATCGGCTGTAGGGTAGTCAATGAATTAATCAGAATCATGGTGATGGAACGTTATTAAAATACTACAGACAGTTAACTAGAATATTAATATCTTATGCATGGTAGATTAGTGCTATTTTGTGCTATATTTTTCAATAAATTGGTTTTGGGCTTGTTTATGCTTTTTGTTTAATGTTGGATATAAATATTTGATGCATGTTGTATTTATTAAAAGGTTTCAGAGCACCAGGTTTAGAAAGCCACCTCACTTACAATATTTATGTTATATGTCGCTGAGCATTTCTGCAGCTGTCTCTAACTTTTTATTTGCTGTTACTTTTACAAATTAATGTCAACACATTTATATGTGTCAAATTGAAAGCAAGCCACCTGTGATGAAATCTCAGCCTGACGCAATTTTGGCACCATTTTCATCTCCCCACATCCAGTTGAAATGAGTCACATTTTGGCACCATTTTCATCTCCCCACATCCAGTTGAAATGAGTCACATGTATAACTAACATCAAAGGGTTTGTTGCCGTGCTAGGAGTGTGGTCAGAATGATGGGACTGAAACCAATTCAAACTCTTTCGTCAGGGTCCATGAAAATCATTTTTCATGAATCGTTTCCCTTATTTTAGAAGGGCTTTTGCCCAACTGAAAATGCCTTTTACATCATCCTCCCATTTTCATCCCTATTTGCACATATTTTTATACACAAAACCAATGATATCTTTAAGAATATTTAAGAGAAAACATATGATCTCATTTGAAAGTTTTTCTCTTGTGGTATAAATTGCTTTTGTGTTTTTCTTGTAACAAAAGAGTGCTCCTTTCAATGGTGTTCATGTTACTTAAATCGACTAATTAGGCCTTTAAACAGTGGCTTCATATTTTTATTTATATCTTCGTCTTTAATCTCAACATTCTGTACTTTTACTCCTTTCAATAATGCCTCTGTCATTGTAAAACTGTTTTAAGTTTTTGTTTTGAGAACAAATCTGAAGAAATCAATTGGCATATTTCTCTCATTAAGAAAATGTTATTTTCTTTTTATATCAAGTTTTAGATGTCTGTTTTGAAAAAGTATGCCTTTTACTGGCAAGATTTCAAGCAATTGACTTAGTTACTGGTAAGAAAGGAAATATTTATCACTAATATCACCAATGCCATATTCCAAGTGTAAGCAAGACATACGACCTATTTACCAAAAGCAGACGCAATCATCAATCATGATGTCATTAGCCACCACTTTGAAAATGGATTTTTATTGCCAAACCCTCCAGATTTTCCCTCAAACCAATCTCAAGGTCTTTCAATCATTTTGTGAATCTTTCTCTGCATCTTTGAAACATTTGATCAACACTTTATTCAACCATGCCCTGTGAAAGTAGAAGTTAATAAAGTTTTAAAATGTTTTTCAAATCCATTGACTTGTTTTTTGTGTTTTTTTCTTTTCTTTTTTGTCTTATTCAAAATCATGTTTAAAATCAGAGAAAACCATGGTTGTTTGATTATTATTGGGTTAGTTTATTTTATTTATTTATTTGTGTGTGTGTGTGTATTGCATTTCTGTTTTTGCTTCACTCCAGGCCAAACCCTGTTTTACCATGGATCATGGTAAATTTGGGTACATGTCAAGTTGAGTACATAGCTTTGTACTGGAAAACCATGTGAGTATGTCATTGAGTTTGAAGCAACAGGTAGAAATCAATATTCTGTGACTTCTTAGTTTGTTTGATCTTCTTAGTTATTTAAAAACCATGTAGAGTTGTTATGTCTTTTAAGGTCTAAAATCGAATTCTTTTTTTTTCTGTCAAATAATTCAATTACATTTCTACCCCTGCTAGAAAAAAAACAAACATAGGCAAGTCAAAAAGAGAAGTTAAATTTAATTTTACTCTGCTGTAAATACATTGCTTGCCAAATTGTCTCATTTTCTTATCATCTTTACATTCGTATCTTCCAGCGGCACATGGCTGGTTGTTTTGTTTTTGTTTTTTTTTGGTTTTGTTTGCTTTTGCTTTTGTTGTTTGTTTGTTTGTTTGTTTGGTTGGTTGGTTTTTTTTTGTCTTTGTTTTTTTGTTAGTATTTGTTATTGTTTTTTTATTGGATAAAAATATGTTTTATAGTTTTTTCTCTTCATTCACTGCAATACTTCACTTTAATTGCTTTGTATCTGATTACCTTTT
>JBCHJU010276319.1:0-15024 GCA_039654505.1 Plocamopherus imperialis
TTGTTTGAGATTGTATCTGGCCAAAATACTCCAATTATCCTTCTGAGACACTTATTTATAAAGGCTTGGATTTTCCTTAGAGAGAATCTTTGGCCATTCGCCATGTTTCAGACCCATATAGGAGTACGGCTTTGACATTACTGTTGAAAATACGAAGCTTGAGCCTCTCACTTATGCATTTCCCCATAATGATAAACAAGTTTGTTTGATTTGAATGGAATAATGTAACCTTGAAACCAGAAACCCAAAGATGTCACGAATTATGGGTTTTTGTTTTTTTTTTCATGCCAATCATCACTTCTTTTTCAGCTGTCCCTCATGCAGCAGGTAGAAGACCGGCACAAGAGAGAGATGGAGGAGCTTAAAAGGAAACAACAAGAAGAAATTCAGCTGATACAGCTGCAGGAGCAACAGCGGGAAGTCAAATTCAAACAGCTTTCAAATCAGGTGAGGAGAAACTAAATTGCCCCCTTTCCACTGGTTTTAATCTTTCCCAATGAGAGCCAGCAATTTGAGTGGGTCAGCTACTGACTTGGGACGTCATGAAGAGTGCTTCTTTATGCTTTATAGGAGGTATTTATATGGCAGTATAAAAAGAAACATAGTCAAGAAAACACACATTCATGTACTTAATATAAATAAATATAATGTTTATAATTAATTACACTGTACTTTTGAAGGATATTGTGAGGCTTGGAAATAGTCATTGCATATCTTATCATTATAAGTTGTTAGGGATACATGGCCAGGATGTTTCATTCGGCAAGTTAAAATTGTTTAACTTACAAGAGGCTTAGGAGGCACAATGGCTCAACTGATGGCACGTTGGGCTTGAGACTAAGGGGTCTTGGGTTCGATTTCTGCCAGCGCCCATAGTATTTTTTCCTTAAGCAAGAAAATTTACCCCAATTGCTTCACCCTACCCAGGTGTCAAATTGGTACCTGGCAATAGGCTGGCACTGTTGCACCAAATGGGCTGCACTTTACTGTGTGCTCCAAGGGGGCATGCCTGCTAGGGGAAATGTATTGTAAAGCGCTTTGAGCTTGTTGACAACGGGGATAAAGCGCTATATAAATGCAATCATTTTATTTTACATTACAGACTGTACCAAATTCTGATTTTCTATACTTGCAAGTTATAGCTGTCACAATAATGTGTAGATCCTACATGCATATACTCGGTTGTCCCTTTATAACAATATGTGGTAGATAAAAGTCCAACTTTATAGAGGTATTGTAACAAGGCTTTTTTTTCTTTTGACTCCTCAGAGCTCAGTTGGTTTGCAAAGTAATCAGATCGTTGCTCCTTTAGTTGCTGCAGTCCCAGAAGGCAGCATGCCTTCAAAGGACCCCGGTACAACTCAAGCGTCAGCAGTTGCCGTCGCTTTGAACTCTCAGTCGTCACTGCCCCCAGGGGAGTGCTTCACCATTACAGTGGACCCCAGTGGGAATTTCATCATATCCAAGGCATTGCCTTCCTCTGAACAACAAACACAGGTACTACAGACTGGTCAACAGATTTCATTGCCGCCACCACCGCTGGCATCATCAGTATGTTCTACAAGTATGTTAATGCCCAGTTCTCAACCGGTCCCTGCTGCACCAAACTTGTGTGCGGTCGTTCCCTCTTCCACCCACACGGGCAAGTGTATTCCATCACTCTCGACGCCATCACAGGAGATCAGTGCATCATCCACACTGCTGGATCAGGTCTCTGGAGGCTCCCAAGGCTCTCCAACTGCTAGTCTGTCGAGCCATACTTTACGAAAAGAAGTGGACACTCCCAATCTGCGAGAGCAAAATTTGCAAACAGGACTCGGCTTAGATGGTCACCTTCCATCTGCTCTTAATTCTCAGCTGATGTCAGTTGGCAATGTGGTACCGCCAACTCAGAATTCTCAGCCCATAATAAACTCTGACTATCAGTCACATGTAAATCTAAGAACAGTTGGCGTCAGTCAGCCTTCACAGGTATTCACCAGCAGTGGCAAGCAAGCGTTGCTCTTGGGCCAAACCGGAATCTCATCCATCACCCTTCCGCCAATACCCAGAATTCACCCAAGTGCAAGCTGTGCTGTCCCTTCGGAAAGGAGTCATCAGGAATCACCAATGTTTACTCGTTCTCCTAAAGGTCCCACTGTTTCTGCTTCTATGGCTGTCAGTCCTGGAACCAGCGCTTATGCCTCAAATGGACGCATGGTGCTGAATGGGACACGAGACAGTTCCTCTGCATCGCGTATCTGTGGCGTCAAGGTATCTGACACTTCAACAAGCCTCGGCACATCGCTTCCCAATGGCGCCATGGTTGTTTCCTCCAGCATTCAGAAAGGACTGACCGGGACTGACGTCCTGGCCCTGAATGCCGAATCACCCATCGTCAGCACCAGCCTTGTTGCCAAGAGTGTTGCCACTCCCCTTTCCACGCCAATCCCTTCTTCGCTTCCCTCAGTCATCGCTGTGTTCCCTAACGGCCCCGATCAGCTCAACCTGTCCTCTAAGTCATTGCTAGTCATTGATGATGGCAATGGAAACCGTTCCTACATCATTCAAGATGAATCTCAATCTCAAGGCCTGAACAAAGGTCAGTCCTCCTCTGCACAATCCACAAACTCCGCGTGTCCTGAGCCATCACTAACATCACTACCATCGTCCGCGGCTTCAGATTTTTCAAGCCTGCAACTGCTGTTGGATCCCAATCTGAATCCTCCACTGTCTGTTTCTCAAGAAGCACCTTCAAACTCAAACCAATCGTCCACCCCATTTGAATCCATGGTTCAGCACGTCTCATCTTTAAATGCGATAAAAGGTGACAGAATCACGCCTTTGAAAACCATGGTTAGTGACAACGGGTTAGTGTCGGACATTCCGAAACCCTTCCCCATCGTTGCACCTTCCCAGAAGCCAAAAGAGAGCATTGCAAACCGTGAGGCAGCATTCAGCAGCCCGAAGGTCCTAGCTGTACGTGAAAGAAGCCATCCAGTAGTAGGAATCGTTCACCCCCATATCACCAAGTCCAGGCCGTTCCAAGTGCAAGGAAGGCTGGAGAACCCTGGACCTTCCGCCCCCTCCTCTTTGCAAGAGAGCGGACAGAATGCGGCAGCGTACTGCTCCCAAGGACAACAGTCTCATGAGCCAATGGGGAGGGCAAGTCGACCGATTACCTCACATCAGCCAGCTCTGTCATCTGAAGAGAGGACGCTCTCTACTGCACCAAGCGACAACGAAACTTTCGTTGCTTTTGAAACCATTTTAAGGCAGGCAGCGAGCAATGCTTTTCCTTCAAGCGCACCCGATGCGAATCTCATAAATCAGCTAACCAGCATTCTTGAGGAGAGGAGATTACAATCCCTGCAGAGTGACATTGGCTCCTCAGTAACCATTGACACACTTCTAAGGCAGCCATCCGGTAATGCTTTCTCCTCGAGCGGAGCAGAGATGAATCAATTAAGTCTACAAAGTCATCAGCCAAGTTCTCAACCTCTGCAGCAACAAGTGGTGTGCCAAAATCAGGGCACCATGGTCTCCTCTCAGGAGCTCTACGTGTCGGAAGAGCATCTACGTCTGCTCCTGGGTTCCAGCAGCCAACCACTTCAACAGCAGCAGTCGCTGATACCGGTTCAGAGCAGTCCCATCGTCCAGGAACCCCCGCCCCTGAGTGAGCAGCAGTGCCAGTTGACGGTGCAACATTTTCAACAGCAACAACAACAACTGCAGCCAGGGGGACCCAGCTCAGGAGGGATGATGTCCTGTTCCGCACCCTCGGAGGATCGCCAGGGAGGCAGAAACGCCCCTGCTGCTGTAGTGGCAGGAACGGCGACGGCAGCAGCAGCCCCACTTCTGGAGAATGTCCAGGTGGATGTGCGCGCTGACGGTATTCGACTCCTGACCCAAGGCCAGTCTAAGGATAGAAATACCATATCGTCCCTGGGATCGGGCCAAATAATAAACAACAGTGGTGGCAATTTACAACACGCCCAGTCCTCCAGTCAGTTTTTGGCATGCAGTTCAGGTGAAGGAAGCGCCGTAGTGGTCATGCACAACCACCAGTCAAACCAAGCATCTGGCCTTGAGGCCTCGTCTGCCGGACTCGTTTCTCCCCATCCTCTGCCCCCAACCAAATCGACGATGCCGTCAGCTCGGGCATACGGCAAGGTGGGATCTCTCGGGGAAGCAATCCACGGGCCGTCTGCCTCCTCCATGCAGACGTCCCAGCAGTTTGTCATTGCCGGTAATATCGTACCTCAGTTGGTGGACGGGGCTGGTCCATCATCTCTCTCTTACCGGTCGCCCCACACTTCTTTTCAGGCGTCCACGACCACAGTCACGCCAGAAAACGCGGCCGGGCGCAATTCAGCGCTCCTCGCTCCCCTGAGTTTAGCCTTTCATAATTCCGATCAGCTCGCCACCCAGGTGTCGGCCGTCATCGGGAATTCAGAAGGGGCGGACCAGCCGAAACCTGTCCAGTATTTGAATGCAGCGTCAGCGTATGAATCTCAGGAGTCTGGCCTGGTGGCGAACAAATTTAGTGCTGGCTTCAATAAAGATTCCAGTAACCCTTCACAGACACCATTTTCGGACCCAACAGATGTCGCTTACAGCAGTAATACATTCAGTCATGAACAGAACGGGTCTTCTTCTTCTTCTTCTTCTTCTAACTTGAACAATGGCATCGCAACAATAGTGCTGCCGTCGGTGGAAAATAAAACGTTCGTAGATGAAGTCGTAACAGTTTCCAAATCCAGCCAAGGACAAGTCTTGATGGAGACGCAGCAGCCCCAGGAGGTTCCCGTCATACAGCATACGTTGGATCAGAAGAAGCTCGTCTTGTTGCCACAGGACAGCCAGAAGGGCCTGGCGTTCTCCATGCCCCCTGACCCAGTTGCGCTGCAGATTTTTGAGCACGAATTGCGCAATTTCTCAAGCCAACAGAGTTTACCCTCTTACTTCCATGCAATGAACACGTTGGTCCCCTCTAGTCAACCACTGTTCCTGCCTAGCCAGAATTCCGGTTTTCATATTCCTTCAATAGCCATTTCCGCTTCATCTTCTCAGCTGCCTTTCCTTCAGACGGGCAACAATATATTCTCCATCGCCCAGACGGGGCCTGGTGTAAGCCTTATTCAAGCAAGCCAGATTATGTCGGCTACGGGAATAACTTCAAGCGTGGCAGAAACTCCCCAGGAGTGCAGGAGCTCATCGTCTTACCCCGCAGACTCCAGTGCAGGGCCTTCAACCCTCGCAGCGACTGCTCCCGTCACTCTCTCCGCTCTCCCCGGTGAGCAGCTGGTGACGACGCAAGAACTCCCTCTCAAGACGCCTAAGAAAAAGTCAAGAGGCAATACCGTCATTCTAGTTCCCGACAAACCAGGATTCCCCAGATATCAGGTGACCCAGTTAAGTCCGCAACCTGACAACCAGCCTCCCTTTGAGGAATCTGGACAACAACAGTCTGACCAGTCCTGCTTGCCAATGGTCTTGTCAGCCATTTCACAGTCAAATGCCAGTCATGTTCAAGAAGAAACAATTCTACAATTGATCGCCCAAAAACTCCTAAACCAAACTTTGACCCTGACAGACGGGACTCAGATTGTTTTGCCCTTTACATCAGGCTCTTCATCTCCCACTTCACTGTTACCGGGTAAATCCGATTCCCTCCCCAAGATGTCGGACGGGTCAGGACTCCTCACTGGAATGCTATCAAATCAAAGCTTATCTTCTGAACATCACATTGAGAATCAATTAGAGGAAGGTCAGACGAAAGCCAGAGTCGGCTTCAAAGCACCTCCTGCAACTTCAGACGCGCCGTGCCAAAAGGTGCAACTCTTGTCAACAACCGTTCAGTCTGTCAAGTCTACATTTACGGCATCGATCTCGAGCCAGGTGTCCGGCCAGGTCAGATCTGAATCCGTCGGGTTATCGCTGAAGGGCGAAAAGATCGACAAGTACGAGGGTGCCAGGCATTCATCCACCCACATCATTGGTAATGCTAAGATAGGATCTCTTGTGAAGACGAGTGACAGTCACAAAATGCCCAGCACGGCCATCGGCAATATGAAGGCTGGTGCTGAAACTGTTACTGTGACGTCAAACAGGAATGCCCCACTCTCCACTGTCAGTCGGCAAGAAACACCAGAAGAAACAGCACGTTCATCGTATCAAAGTGACCTGTTGAATAAGAATCTCAACTACCTCAGGCTTCAAGTGCAGAATGGTGGCCTGGGGCGCCAGTCAGTTTTAAATGTCACTGGAGTAGCCTCTGGCCTCGGGGGAACTGCCAGTGTCAAGGTTCAGACGGAATCGTCCACTTCCGAGGCAGATGCCCGTCAGATATCCGAAAACAGACTGGACGGCAAATGTTCCAGCCTGAGGGGAACTTTGACCAACCTGAGGGAAGCCGAACTGCCGACCCTGCCGCCAATCAAAGCCTCTGGTGGTGGTGGATTGACTGGCTTCGTAGCCACAAAGGAAACGAGCCTTTCTCTGGGAAAGGCTGCCTTCCACATGACCATGACGAATCCCGATGCCAAAGCAACGGCCTTCTGCACGGAATTGTCGGCCAAATCACCACAGCTTGGCTTTTTGCATGAGAGAGGGAATGTTATTGATTTGACTGACGATTCCCTCCCTTCCTGCCCCTCTGAAAATACTGATGAGGAGAGGGGGGAGGGGGATTGTCAAAGGAAGCAGTATAATAGTAGCCTGCAAGACATACAAGTTGACCTCAAGAGTTGTCATGAGATTCGTCCTAGCCAAGTAAGAGGAGGCAGCAGTGGCCCAGTTCCTTTTCCAATAAGTGAACCTCAATATACTGTTCAACACAGTCCAGCAAATATCAAATTGACGCCTCTCCTGAGTGGCAAGCCGCAGCCGGCCGTTGAGGTCACGTCCTCCACAAGTGATTTTACTTCAAGCTCAGTGCAAGGAAACACAGACATGCCCATGACCCTGATCAGTATGTCCAAAACTTCGGGGCTTCCTGATTCAGGCGATGAGGTTTCACATTCTGTCACTGTGTCTCTCCAAAAGGATCAAAGCATCATGCGTCACGGTGATGTCTCACCTTCATTGGTTGGACGTGTCTCGGAAACAAAAAGGACGCCCCAAGCTGACGGGGTAAGAACTGTCGGCACACCTGAGAAACATCCCCACCCAGCAGTGCTCTCGACAAAGCCAAGTCCTTCCTCTATGGTTGTGAACTTAGATGAACCGTGCAACATGCCACATTCTGGGAAGATTGGAAACTCAGGGAGCACTGGAGCGCATGGCCTAAGCAAAAGACCATCAAGTTTGTCAGAGCTAAATCCTGCAGGAATTTTACAAAGTGGAGAGCTCCAGGCACTTCTGAGAACTAATCAGATTACGGGTATAATGCCAAAAAAGATTACTAGCCCAGTAACGCCACGGGCGCAACCGTACTCATCAAGCTCCCTTGCCTCTTCAGCAGTAACATTCACCCGTGACACGACGTCCATGGATGATTCCGCTGGCCCCCCAAACGTGACCCTAGTGTCGCCGACTTCACTGAATCGAAGGCAGCTGCAGGAGCTTGAAAATGCTCTTCTCCAGAAACGTGACCAGCAAGGGGTTGGCATTAAGACTGCAACCCCATCCCTCGTTCAGGAGAAAAACGCAAGGGTTGCCACTCAGCAGAAATCCCAGTCTGACAGCAGCTTGCCCGTGCCGACATGGATGCCGACTAGTTCATCTACATCCCCAGCCATGTCGAATTCATCGGAAACACAAAGCACTCTCAGGATTCCAAATGAGCCTCCTAGATCAATGACAGGCCAAATTTCTAGTGTGGACACTAACTCTCTCAGCACCAGAAAAGCCACAAGAAACCCGAGCCAGAATGTCGTTAATGAAAGAGGCTTTAGCTCTTTGGCCGCAGCACACGCTTTCGTTGCTGAAAGCCGCCAAAACAAACCGGCAGAGAAATCTCCATCTGCTAAACCCCGCAGACACTCTAAAACCCCCACCATCCGGGACATTCTCAGCAAGGAGGAGAGCCTCAAAAACGCTCTCCCCGTGGCCTCAGCACCAACCAGCCTGCCAATGCAAATCATTCTTCCTGTACCTCCCGAATCTTCCCCCATAACGACAAATTCTGAAGATGGTCGTACGTCATTGTCTGATCGGGACAAATTTTCTACTAAGAGTATTGCACCGAGAGGAACTAAAACAGGTTCCACCCTGATCATTTCTCAGGATGAGCAGGCCCATAGGTTACTAGGAGCTGGGGTGTTGTCAGGTTCTGCTGCAAACATCTTTGTCCACGGTCAGCCCGGTTTTGGGTTAAAAGCTCAACACATTTTGGAGAAACCTCGTAAGTCCCTTCCATCAGAGGCAGGGTTGGATTCAAAGGCTGTTGACAAGGGCGGAGTCGATGTTGCCTTGGGGATGTTTTCAGGTGTTAACCCATCATCACATTTGAAGTTGGGAGAGGGAAGAACCCGTGAGAGTGAGAGAGACGCGACAATGAAATTAAGCGCTTCTGGAAAGGAGGTGAACAGGACTGATCTTTCGGACCAAAAGCGTGCAGTGAATCATCCCTTCACGTCTCTCGACGATAACAACAGCCAGCCCAAGGTGACAGATGTTCTGTCCATCATCCTGCCCACGCTGTCCCCTAAAGCCGGTCCCTCTGAAAGCGCCATATTTGCCGGAAACATGGTATCAGATGGCATGTCAAATGTAAAGCAAATTTACGGTGACTACGAATCCGTAGCTCATCCAACCCATGTTGTCGCAATGACATCGGCGCCGGCGCCAACCAGGGCTCAAGAAGCTTTATCCTCATCTGTCACCCGGCAAGAGTGTCTTATAATGCCTGACTGTGATGAGGAGAAGGGGACAAGACTCGATGTGAAGGACACGCCGAGTGGTGTTCTGATCAAAGCAGAAGGCATGGCCCAGTCAGTGGCGCTGGCTGCAGAACAGCATCATCCTCACAGAAGGGACGGCACCGAGACTGGAGAAGGTCATCGCGCACCAATGTTTGTCATCTCAAACCTCGAATCACCCCAAGCTCTTCATCGCTTTCATGAGGCAAGGGACAAATCGGAGAATGATTCTCGCCAATACGTGCATCCAGTAGAACTGCTCATTGCTCAGCCGTCGCAAACGGGCAGAGATGCGGTGCACGACAGCCACTGTCAGCCAAGCAGCGTGACAGGCGGCCAGCCAAATCTACCCTCTTCCAGGAGATCCACTCAATTGGAGATGAGTGGGTCTTCTTCCAAAGCCAAATTGGTTCTCTCAAAGTCACATTCATCTGTCTGCACGCAGGGCTCTGGTGATACAATTTACCCTCATCATTCAGACTCCAAAACTTTAACCATCGCCCATCAGTCAGGCAATGTCCAACACCACACCCCTCCCACACAGCTGCCTTGTGATATCGAGTACCAGACCCCGCCCAGCCAGCTGCCAAGTGACGCTCAGCGCCAGACCCCTCCCACCCAGTTGATAAGCCATATTCGACAGCGAACTCCTCCCACCCAGCCGTCAGGCGATGTCCAACATCATGCTCCTCACACCCATCTGTCAAGCAACATCCAACACCAAACTCCAATACTGAGCAACATTCTTCAGTCTTCGCCCATGCTTTTGAGGAAAGGATGTCATCTGAAAGAGGACACTCGCACTCTTTCGATAAAGAAAAGAGATTTTAACTTTGAAGAGAAAGACAGAATTTCCGACCCTCAGAAAGACACTGCAGACGTAGATGGACCAAAGATGCATTACCAAACATACCCTGGAGTGAAATCTTCAGTGGCATCGCATATTCCAGCCTCCACTTCTGTTCAAGATTTCAAAGCCAGTCACCAATACATGGAAACCCTGTCAGTCAACAAGCCTGACGCATCAAAGGGTCGTATCACACAAGTCATAGACAACATGTATCAAAGGCTTGATGATGATGACTTCGCAGCAGACAGCAATCACCCAGGGCCGATGGTAGTTCACAGGTCTTCCATGAGAGGTAAAAACCAGGGAAGAGGACCTCATCAGAGCGAACAGAGCCTCGGCACTTCGGAAGACGACGGACAAGGCCATCGCCGCAGTTGGCCCAAGAAGAAAGGGAAGAGACGTAGAACGATCTCAAACAATTCAGACAGTGATTTTCAGAACAATTCTTGTGAAAAGCAATCTTCAGATGCATCTGGTATAGAGTCAAACGCAGGAAAAGTCCAAAGGAGGACAAAATCTAAGAAAGACGGAGGCAGCAGAGACAGGAAAAGAGGCGCAAGGCTCGGAGCTCCGCACTGCCAACCAAAGAGGGTTAAGTTTTCTGATGTTGTCACTGATGAGCATCCTTTGGTGGTGGGGTCTCCTCATAGCAAGGCTGCTGCCAGCAGGAATGTGATGACCTCGTCCTCGGTCACAACTATTAGAGATGGCATTTATTCCTCAAGTTCAAATTTTGAATCTCAGGACAACCCTTGCATTGCATCCAACTCTGTTGGTCAAGGGAACGGAGATAAGGCCAACAGGTCAACCCCTCAGACTATTTTGACCCTGCAACAAGAGACTCAGAGTCGGCTACTGGAGAATCATGACACATCTGTCGTACAGTTTGAGAAAGAATCTTACTCTCCCCGCACAGGCCAGCTACTGGGGAATGGCAATGGAAACGGCTTTGACCCGACCAGATGGGTTGCGCGTTCCCCTCCAGACACTGAGGACTATCAAAGAAGCAAGAGGGAATCGGAGGCCCTAAATGACTCTCCCACTCACAGCAACATTGCCAGGCACTACCAAGGGCCTTACGGCGTTCCAAGAGGCTTTGAGCCGAGGAAGGAAGCAGAGGCTATCCTGACCCACTCACTCCACGGCGATGGCAAGGTGATAAAAATGGCCAGGCCCACTGTTGACAGCCACTCCATCTCCGCAAGCCAAAGTCACAGCCAGCCGGCCAGCCATCCGGTATCAGAGCATGTGGACTTAGAGAGGAAAGAGCTTCCCGATAGGGGCTATCCGTTGCCCAGGAACTACTCTGAGGAGCCAATGTCCTCATTTGAGATCATCTCATCCTCCGGCTACTCCAAATTAGCCCAGCAGCTCAGGCGCAGAACCGCCCCTACACCAACGTCAACAGACCATGGTGGCGCAAGCCTGCTGTTGCCGTCGTCGTCCTCCTCCGTGTCGCATCCGTCGTCCTCACGAGAGGCCCAGGATTTTCTAGCCTCTCCCTGGCAGGGCGGTGAGGACTTGGACATGGACCTGGCGAGGCTGGACAGGACACTGGACCCTCTGGTCAAGAGCCAGATCACGCTTCAGTCCGATTTCAAACTGGCGCAGATGATGGGGCAACGCCAGTCCCATTCAAGGAGCCGGCACTCCTCCATGGACACCGGCCACCAGCTTTTGTCGGAGGGCCGCTCTGGCTACACGCCCCAACCCACGCTCCAGGAGACCAGCCCTCAAGATCTTCCTCCCCTGTACGAGAACAGCTGCCTGCAGGAGATGACGGAGGTCCTTCTGAAGACCGGCAACTCTGAAAGGCTGCTGCTGTCCACATACCAGGAGCACCTCCGACTGAAGAAGGCGCTGGCCAAGGCCACCGAGAACCAGAGCCGCCAGAGGAACCTGTCGGCCGTGGACAAGCAGAAGAGCGGCAGCGGCAGCGGCGAACCCGACCTCATGAGACGGTACTCCAGTATGCCGTCGTCCCCCTTTGAGATGGAGGGCGTAAGGAGAAGCCCCAGAGCCCTGAACCTGGGCAAGTACGGCACCCCTCTGTCCCAGCAGGCCTCCCGCAGTCGCAACGCCTCGTCCCAAGACGGCCGGTCACGCAACGCCTCGGGCTCGTACGGCATGAACCAGCACTACGGAGACGTTTTGGAGCCCCACTGGCTAGTGGACCTGGACCCGAGCCTCGCCGAAGCGTACCCGTCCATTGAGGGCTTCATTCCCGTCGGCTTCAGCCTCGACAGCGACCCGGTGCCGGGTCACGTCGAGGGACTGAGGGTTCGCGGATACCTGGAGTGCGAGTCTGACAGCCACAACCGACACCGCAACTTGTCCTCTTCGTCCCTCGGGACAGAGCTTGAGCATGGGATGAGGAGCCGGAACCCTTCCTCGTCGTCACTGCTGAGATTCATCGACCAGAATAACATCAGAAGTCGCAACCCCTCCGGTTCGTCGAACCGCCGCAGTCGTCCCGGCAGCTGCAGCTCTGACCGAGAGTTCCTGGAGATGAACATGATCGATTTTATTGGCATGGGCAACAGTCCCCTAAATCAGGCGTGGTTCTAAAGCGGGTGTACGATTTTGTCAGGATAAATCATCTTGGCTCGACCAACAGCCGCCTAAGCTTAAATCAGGCATGGTTTTAAGGCGGATGTACGACGTTATTGTGATAAATCTTTGCACGGGCAACAGACCCTAAATCAGGCATTGTTCTGACCAGATGTATGATACTAATATTATTGGAATTATTGTGATTAATTTGGGTTTTCCTAGGGGATGTATGATTTTATTGTGATTAATTCTGGGTTTTTAAAATTTCAAATCACTTCGTGTTGCCCACTGTGGACAAAGGGAAACCTGACGTTATAATTATTGAGTGTTTTGCATCAGCAGTAGTTCTGGTAGCGATGGAAAAGATGGGCAAGAGACGTTATTGTTTCCGTTGACTACATAAAAGGATTAATTTAATGTATAACATAATCAATGCTACATAGAAAGTAAATACATACAATGGGTGATTTTTGAAATGCTTTTGGATATGAGCTGATGACTCACAATTTGCAAAAAATCAGATCTGGACTCGGAAATGCAGATGCTGACAGATACGAACTGTCTGACTGGTTGGGAATTTGTTAGGATCAAGTATTCAAACTGTCATTGTGTTCAATGACATGACGATGAATTTGTGATCAATTCAAATGAAAGACATTAACAATATGAGCGTCTGTCATTATGTACATCGTCCTATTGCCCTAGTAGTACAAAGTATATTACGATTTTGTTGGAAATAATGAAAAGCAATTTTTAAAATAACATTAACATTTATTTAATTCATATCAGCCAAAGCATAGATCTATTCTTCATAGATATGTATTGTATTCGTGCTTTTGCTCTCGAGCATATTATATATATATGAATTACAATGAAGTCTCACCATGATTGACATTGCTGAAACAAAGAACAATTATGTAAGGGGAAATTCACAGAGAAAAGTAGCGTTGAGTTTTTTAGAATGATACAATATTTTATGTAAAATGAAATTATTGGACTCTGGGAATCTTCAAATTAATTTTTATAATATAATTGGTCTTTTTCTTTCACATGTTGTATGTATCTTGCTCTTTGAATTTACTCATGTTGTTTTGATGATGGCAAAAGCTATGCATCCTGCCTCCATTATGAAATTGATCTGTGGAATATTGAGATTATTAATAATGTGATTTTCTTTGCCCGCCAACGGTAATGTTCAAAATTTCTTTTTTTGCACTCCTAAATCGTTGTCCTTTTGGAATGATATTTGTTTAGATTAATTTATGGGATGATCTGACACTTAACAAAATATACATGTAATAAATAAAAATTGATATTATACTTATATAGATCTATACATTATTATAAATAATATAGATAGTAGACCTCCACACTTAGGCATGCATGAGTTGAATCAGAAGGAGTGACATCTTGTCTAATGTTCGGAAATTTCTGGTAGTTGAAATACCAGGGTTGCTGTTTAACCGGAAATCAAATTTCAATTGGCACTTTCGCCAATATTGGTTGAAAAACACTGTATATATATATAATTATAAGGATTTTCATTTATCAACACTGGCCTTTGTTTCATTAGTGTAGGCAGGAGACGCCTGCGTCACCAAAAAATTTGTTTTCAGCTGGTCCAACCTACAGGACCCTGGTCAATTGAAAGGCAACCATGAAATATATGACACGTACTTCAAGCATTCCATTCATTGACTGATTACGTTCTATGGACGTACTGGGCTACACCTCAAACAAACAAACAAAGTAATGTTCTAATGATGTTTGCTTGTAAATATGCCAATCTGACTCGCTCTACACTTTTTATTTTTACTTATTGATCGTATTGAAAAAAAAAATAAAAAAATTGGGGGTTTTGTTTAAAATCCCTTTCGTATAATACTGAAAATATGTGTACTAGTACTAGTCAGTTAAGTCTTCCCTCTCCTCATTCTTCTTCCCTTTCATTTCCTCTTTTTGTTCTGTTAATATTAATAGGCATAGGGGCCTACTTTAGTCTTAGGTTGTCACTCTTGCATTGTCGTAAGCTCTACTATCATCATAGATAGGGTGTAATTTTCATTAAAAGGAAAAGCCATACTGACTACATTATAGTGGAATCTGTGCAATATTCTATTGAGAAACTTTAAGAAATTATTATTCTTACTACCTAGTTAACATGTATGGTATATTATATCATGATATATGACTAATTATTACACATAATCAGCTCTCATTTCCTGTGCTTTTATTGTTATATATATATTAAATAGATCGTGATTGATATTTGTTATAATGTTGAATATACACCCATCCACAAAGGTGGGGATGAATTATTATTATGCTTGTATTAGTAAAAAAAAATACTATCTATAGCTATAGTTATCTTTCATCAAAAAGCTACTTTGAATAATAATATGTTGTTTCTTTAACTTTAAATTATATCATGTATGACATATTATAATATTCCGATTTTTGTGTGTCTGACTCTCCAATTCATGTCCATTCTTCGGTTTGAGAACAATTCACATCAAATTTTGTAATGTCATTAAGGTGTTTGTACAGCATAAATCTTGCTACCCAATGTCGTCATGGGCTTATTGAAAGAAAGGGTAATGGGGTTATTGAAAGAAAGGGTAATGGGGGTTATTGAAAGAAAGGGTAAAGGGGCTTATTGAAAGAAAGGGTAATGGGGTTATTGAAAGAAAGGGTAATGGGGTTATTGAAAGAAAGGGTAATGGGGTTATTGAAAGAAAGGGTAATGGGGTTATTGAAAGAAAGGGTAATGGGGTTATT